>PVJA010004023.1:0-89779 GCA_004027025.1 Myocastor coypus | reverse complement strand
AAAAAAAAATAATGTGGATTTAGAAAGGTTAATGTTTAATTGTTTGATCAATCTTATATACCTATATGTATTAATCTAAACTGATCTAATGATGAAAATATGTAATATAACCACTGTTAAATTTAAACAATAAAAAAAAATTGAAAAAAAAATAATGCCTGGAATACTTGAGTGGGAGGTGCCCTAGAGCTGGTGCAACATTTTAATCTCTTACATCTATGCCCTAGTGTTTATGCTTGTTCATCTTGAGCATACTATAACATCAATAAATTTGCCTTCTTTGTCCTTACTACCATATGCCATGTACAATTCTTTGTTGATCACATATAAGAACCTAGAACTTGTCTAGGGCTTGACTGCCCTTGGAAGCATCACCATTCTTATTATCATCATACTGTGTAATAGAATCCAAACTACTAGAGTACTGAAAATTTAAATCTAGGTACTAATTAGAATAAGACAAATGGTGTTACATGATATATCAGAAAAGAAAGAAATCTAGAAGATTTCTTCTGAAGAAATGTGACAAAGTAAACATATTTGGGAAACATATTTCTTTTCTCACTGGCTTACTAAATAAAAAAATGTTACATTTATGTGTGAGTGAAGTCTGTAAATGTTTTCATATGATTTTTCCGATTGTGTACATTGTGTTTCTTTTTATTATTCTTGGCCCACCCTCATTCAGGCAGCCCAAGAATATGTCAGAGATACTGTCTCAGTTACTTTTTTCTCATTGTTGGAATAAAATGTCTGCCACCAAAAATTAAGGGCCGAAAGGCTTATTTAGCTCACAGTTAGTGGAGGTTTCAGTCCATACTCAGCTGGCTCCAAGGCCGAGTGGCACATGACAAAGGGCAGTCATACATGGCAGTGGCAAAGAGCAAGGAGCCAAGCGAAGAGCAGCAACTGATGCAGCTAGCAAACCTCTTTCCCTTTCTTACAGTTGTACACACAGATTATCTATCCCAGGGAGGTGGTAGTACTCACACCCATTGTTCCAGCACTGGATCGTGAATTAATCACAAACTTTAGATGTTGTCCCATGACTGCATGAGGCTTTGAGGGGACAACTAGACACTAACTATAACAGGTACAAACATGTTTTCCTCTATCAACCAAGTCAGGTGATCACTGCTCAGTGGTAGGGACACAATGTGTAAATGATGGCTGTGGAACAGAAGACCTCAACAATCCTATCTTAAAAGCAATGACTGGAGTTTTGTAACTATCAAGGCCTGTTTTAAATGCTAAATCATCAGGATGCCAACTAGTGACCTTGTTGTCAGTATCAGTGGAAAAGAACATGACTGCATTAAAATGAGATTTCAATCCATTCCCACTTGATAGAGTTTTCAGGTTGGTTAACGTGGTATCAGGTGAACACTGGCACAGTGGTGCTTGTTAGTAGTTTGTTTAATGGATAGACAACACTTTTAAGTTGATTATATGGTCTGTTATTTTTATCCAGGTATTCATTAGGAATGTAAATATGTACATTCATTAAACATCAAGAGGCCAAGTCCAATTCCACTTCTTTAGGCAAGGGAGGAAGAGATCTGGCAGCTCAGAGGGATGCGACAAGCACGCGCACATCCTTAATCTAATGGTACCCCCTCATTATTCCTTACTATAAAACAATCCCCCACATCTGTACTTGATAAGATGGTGATTTGAAGCAAATGCTTCTCTCCATCCCCTTAGAGCTTTGAATAGAGCCTTCTTCCTTTAAAAAAAAATCGGAGTTGACCTCTTGGTACCTATCTTGTCCATTCGTTGCACTCTCACTCTTGTGCCACAGGCCCGAGAAGGTTTGGAGAAGTCATTTGTGTCTAAAGGGAGAAGATAATAACCTTAAAAGTTTTACACTGCAGTGCCAGCTACAGCTTCTCCTTCACTTTGGTCCAGCCCTCAGTACTGAGGGTCTTGGGGTGCTCCATCATCAAGCTAGCTCCTTCTATTTTAAAGGTGAACATAGATTGGGTGGATGAGAAACTCCACCAAAAGTCTCATTAGCCAGGAAACAGTTTCCTGATGCAGTAGAAGGGCTGGCGGGAGAGACTCGGATTGCTGGGGTCCAGCCTGGTGTCCTCCATTACTCCTGTGCCCATCAAGAGCCTCCACCCCATTGAGCTTGTTTTCCTTAGCAGTGCTCCCCATGGGGTCTCTGCATACTTCAGAGTAGTGTGCTTAACACCAAATAGAGTATTACTTGCATTGTACGATTTCTTTGATTCACTAAATCATTCCTGCCACATTTTTTTTCTTTATAAAATTTCAATGAATTAGGAAAAGCAGTAATTTTTTTTTTCTTTTCAGGTAGAGATGCATGAAGTTCTAAGTGCTTAAGATAAGGATCTCAGGACAGAGCCACCTGGCCTTAGTCATTCTGCGAGGCCCCTCTTCCTCAGGTAGGAGTGAGGCTCTGTGTGTGTTGACAAAGAATGAGGCTAAGCTATCTCCATTTTTGAAAATATTACTTTGATACATCTAGTACTGACAGTAAAATTTGACTTAATTTTAAGTATGTATTTTTATACTTAGATTGGTTTTGCTATAGGTTGAGGCAAAAATTAGTATTAGCATCCCCTGAACATATATGTAAGGGTTGATATATTGTGTCAACTTGAGGAGTTTAGAAATTAAATGAAGCAACTCAGGAGGGGGCCAGGATTCTCACTTTATAAACATCCTGAGCCTGTGCAAGAGGTGAGCAGGGTGATGGTGTGAGCGCTGTACTCACCCAGTGGGATGGCACTCTGCATAGAATACAAGGAGGCTTGCTTCCCACACTTTGTGCTGCTTTTGCTGCCTTTTGCTGTTTTGAACTGTTGTCCCTCTACCATGCTACCCTGCCTTGGAACCAGCTGACCATGAACTGAAACCTCCACAAGCTGAGAAGTAAAGAAATCTTTCCTTCCTTAATTTTGCAAGTTGAGTATCTTGTTTCAGCAAAGAGAGAAAATTAATTAAGACAATGCATGTGTCTTAAAGTTTTGGATCCCTGGGTGGCTCCGCTGGGAGGTCATGAACTTGGTGGGGAATTGAGGGATGACTCAGAAGGGTACTATGGGACCCTAGCCCTTCCTCTCTCTCTGACCCCAGTGCTCAGGATGTGGGCACTGTGTCTACCTAGGCGCTTGCTAAGGTGGGCCACCCCTGTCAAAGCCCTAAATTGATGGTTTTGATAATGTTGGACTTGGACTTGATCTTATGGAATTGTGAACCCTCTATTTCTCTGATATAGATATTTGCCACTATAAATTGCCCTTTTATTACTTCTCTAATTGTGTCTAATAAGTTCTGGCATATTGTATTGCATTACCATTTAATTGTAGAAACTGTATAATTTATTAATTTAATCTGGCTGTTTACTGGGTGTTACTTAATTTTCATGTGTTTATGAAGTTCTTGTCACTTCTTTTGGCTTTGATTTCCAATTTCATTGGACTATGGTCTGATAATAAACATGGAATAATTTCAATTTCCTTGCATTTACTTAAGCATGTTCTGTGAGCTAGCATGCATTCTATGTTGGAGTTCATCCTGTATACAGCTGAGGAGAATGTGTATTCTGTGTTGTAAGGTAGAACAACTGACTAAGTCCATTTGTTCACAGCTCTTGTGCAGTTCTGATATTTCTTGTTGACATGTTTTTGTCCAATTGGTCTATGTACTTGTGATAGTGGGGTACTGAGGTTCCTCATGTCAGTTGTGTGTTTATTTGATTTTCCTTGTCTGTTAATATTTTATATAGGTGGATGCACTAGTATTTGGTACATATCTCTTCCTCTTGGATTGTTTCCTTTATAAGGATGAAGTCACCTTCTTTGTGTTTCTTAATTAGTCTTGACTTGACATTCACTTTTCCTGATAACCGAATAGCTTGCCCTGATTTCTTCGCTGTTCAGTTTGTGAATTTGAGTTAAATTGTTTCTTGAATAGAGAACATTGTTAGATCTTGCTTCTTGATCCATTTTACCAATTTATCTTTTATATTGGTGAATGGACATCATTTATAGTTATGGTTATAACTCACATGTATTGCTTACCCTTGTCATGTTGCCTTCCTATTGTTTGCTCCCTTCTTTCTTGACTTAATTGCTTACCTTACAAGGTGAGTTTATTCTTTTTGGGTTCATGAAGACGCTGTCCTTCTCATTTCTTTCTAGAATGTCCTTCAAGACATTTTGTAGAGTTGGCTGCATAGTCATGCATTTCCTAGGGTGATTTTTGTCATAGAAGTATCATAATTTTCCTTCAATTTTGAAAGATAGTTTTGTGAAGTCCATCAATCCTCAGTGGAGATTCTTTTCTTTTAGGGCTTGAAGTACTTCATTCTAAGCTTTCATTGACATAGGGTATGTGATCAGAATTTTGGTTTGATTCTGATAGGTGTTCCTTTATGTGTGATTTGTTTCTTTTCTATAACATTTATAATTTTTTTTTGTTCTTGTGTTGAGTTTTTGGGATCTTGACTACTATATGCCTTGTAAATTTTGTTTTGATCATACATAATTAGGGCTCTACATATCTACCTTATGTATATGTCAAATTCTTTTTCCACATTTGGGAAATTTTCTGCCATTACTTCTGTGAACAGATTTTCTTTGTACTTTCTCTTATTTTTTCATTGACTCTGAGTAATCTTTTGCTATTCCTTTTTGTATCATTTAGTAACTCTTGCATTGATTTTCCATAGACCCTTACAATTTTCAAGAAATTGTTCTTTTCATGATTGATAGTCACAGTTCTTTTTTCTAGATCTAATATTCTCTTTTCACATTCGTCTATTATGTTTATATTTTCAATCTCCTGGATATCTACATATGTTTTATGGATTCCATTTCATATGTTGGACATATCACTTCTATGATTTTCCTAAGCTCCTCTAGTTTTTAAATTATTATCGGCACTAGTGTGCCTAAACATGTCCTTCATTATGGTCATCACTTCTGTAGCTATCTGAGAACTTAGTTCTGATTTGTTTTTTTCTGCATCCTTATTCATTTGCTTTGTTATGTTTGCTGTTACCATTCAGACAAAGTGGGTAGCTCTTAAATTGTTCCAACTCACTGCCCTTGGGTTTGGCTTTGTTGAACTGGAAGCTTGGGGTTGCATCCTGTTTAGGTGACTTTTTATTTTTATTCCTGGGTTGATGCTTATAAATTGACATATCAGGTAGCTTTTTTTTTTTTTTTTTTTGGTAACATTAGAACCACACAAAATGACCACTTCTCAGAGATGTCTTAGAGGTGTAGGTGGCTTTTTAATTTGTTGCAAGATTCTGCATTTTCACTTTATTGAGTATGAAAATTGTTGCTTGGTTCTTTGGTGCTAGTTTATAGTATTGTTTACAACTCTTAAGTGGTGTCAGTCTTGGTATGCCAGCAAATACACTGACTAGAATAATTATGTCACTTTTGGATAAAGTAGTACAATGAGCAATAAAAACAGCATCAAACAGACTAGAAAATGATGAACTGTAGTAACTCTCATTTGACACCTCTAACTGTAAGACCTAGATTTAACAAAATCTAAAATGAATCAGAAAATTGTATATGGTAAATAAGCTTTCAACATAGCAACTTTACACTTATGGGAGAAAATTTTAAAGGGATTAGGAGGAAAAATAGAGAAATAGAGAAAGTAGAAGAGAGTAGATGTAAGGCGCGAGGACAAAGGTAGATTATATCAAGTTTAGAAAACCGGCGAATGAGACAAGAGGGAAAGAGACCAGGATGAAGCAACAATAAGAACTGAACAGTACAACAACAACAAAACAAATAGAAATTTATGTTATGTTTATATCCATAGGCAGACAAGCACAATCAGGAAAAAAGACAAAAACAAAAGAATGAAAAATAACAAAATTAGAATTTCCTTTTTATGTTTTCTTTTAATTTTAGGGAAGGGTCTACAGGGTGTTCATGGTCTCACTACTAGATCGGACTTGTAGTGATCTTCCTGTTTACAACCTCCTAAGATCAGGAATCACAGGCACAGGTCACCTCATCCAGTCTTAGCTGCAGTCTCAATGGGGCCAGCATGGCAGTCCTGGGGATCAAACCCTTGGCCCCTGCTCCTGCTTGCAGACACTTTAATCCACTGAGCTATTTGGCCAGCTCTGTTTTTTTATTATTATGCTATTTTATTTAATTTTTAAAAATTTTTAATAATTTTAATGAGAAAAAATAAGGAAACAGTTTTGATAGGTTAGTAGGATGTTTACAATAATCAATTCATTTTATATTGTCTTCCTAGTAGTAATTCAGAGGACAAGATGCAGACATGATATCTTGCCTAAATAATGTTAGTGCAAACTTTTATTCTCAATGAACTAAGAGAAAGTAGCTGTATATCTATCCTGACTCTCTTACTCTCTTATGTATATCTATCTATCTATCTATCTATCATCTATCTATAATTTTCTTCCCCCCTTCTTTCACAGTAAAACTTTCCTTTATTTACACTTTTATGAAGTTAGTAACACAAGATACTAGGTTGTCTAATAACTTATAACTAACCTTAGCAAGTCAGGATGCTCAACTCAGGAGTGAGGTAGCTCCTTTATTTTAGGCACTGGACCAAGACCTACCTTGCTTTATTTGATTGATTTCCTAGCTTCTTGGCTCCCAACATATCCCCATTTTTCTGTTTATTCTGTTTGTTCAGATATGGGTATTTAACTTCAAAGCATGTCTATTCTATCTTCGGCAGACAGTGGGACCACACAGAGTTCAGACCTGAGTTTCCTAATCGCAGCAAGCTGTTACCTTCAGTTCTACCGAGGTTCAGAGTGAGTTTTGGCTATGAGGCTGGAATCTGATTTGTTCTGCCTATAGTGCTTTGCCTCCTGCAGGCTTGAACTTCGTTCCCTGCTGGCTTAGACTAGGCTTCCTGACCTTTTGTTACTCTGCACGCAGCAGCCTTATGTTGATATTGGGAACTGGTAAGAAAAGCCAGCTCACAGCTGTTCTGAGTTCTGAGCTCAGTGTGCCCCTCGCTAAGATGGCTACCAGAAAATCATTCTCTGCTGGGGTATGTCAGAACCCTAATAATTCATCAGCTGCTCTAGTCTTCTCTCTAAGTCTACTGCTCCACTGCACTGATGCATTTCTCCATGAAGCCTCTGGGGTTGTCCTGCTCTGTAGTCACTACGCATCTCAGCTTCAAGCCACCTCACCCATACCATAAGTGTGGGCTCAGGGAGGAGGCACTACCTGCCATCTCCTCCTTGCTGGAGTCTCTCTCCTTGCTTACCACACTGCCATCTTCCCAGAAGCCCTCTCTCTAAATCTCTCTTATAACACTTTTTTTGGGGGAGAAGTCTGCATAACTAATACTGCTTATTTGTTTTTTTATTAAATTAGGCTACAATCTTAACATTGTGTGTTGTATTATTTTAGTTAGGACTTACAAGGCCTAAAACAGTGATGGATATTTTCTGGGTAGATCATAGATACTTTCTTCATGTTATATTGTGATTTTAATTGAATTGAAGTAAAAATTAATTTGTATTACAGAAATAACCTTTTCATATGCCATTTGATAGCACTTCTCTATAACATATTTAAGTGAATTTGCACACAGAAGTGGCATTTAACCAAAGAAATAGTTGTATTAGCAAAACTCTATGTGTAACTTTGTCAGTTTTACTTAACATTTATTGAGAGCTCTGTAAATCAGAGGGGACAGTCTTGTAGCTCTAAATGGACATTCACTATGTCTTCTGAATGCTTTTTCTGTATGCATAATTACAGAAATTTTCAGGGTCATTTTACCATGTTAGAGGATATGTAGACATTGTATTTCTGTCAGAGTTTCCCTCATAATCATTGCGTATGTAAAATTCCTTGTCTATGATTCCTAAGAAAACACTAAGTAAATGAACAGTGAAAATTCAGTATCAAAACTATAAACTTGAGAATTTTCTTTTTATGCTAATCCTAGTCTCATTGTAGTTGATTGCAGAAGTATCATTAATTTTTCTGTTATTAAAACTTTTATTTCATTTTCATAAAATTGTCAGTTTCCATTTTATTTATTTCAATATAAGAAAAATTGCCTGAAATATTGACTTATAAGCTTCTTATTTCGATCACCAACTTCCCTATGAGTGCACGAGGCTGTACAACAAAACTGGTTTCCTGAACCTAAAAAATTTGGATTGTTAGTTTTTCTCATGCATAGCAAAATATTAAAGTTGTTCAGTTAGTAATTAAAGGGATATGATTAAGTGTATGCTGGAAGGTCTACCTACAAAAGAAAATCTATTCATCCCTTTATTAAATCACTGTGTGTCTCAAGTAATGAGACTGATAATGGGTGGTAAACTTCAATTAGTCTTTTCATAATAAATATGAGTTTTGGGGAAATATCTTTTTATCTAATTAAGCCATGTGATAAACCAGAATTTTTGTATTCTGAAACTAAAATTCTTCATATCTTGATTTTTTTTTTTTTTTTTTGGTGGTAGTGGGGTTTGAACCCAGGACCTTGCACTTGCTAGGCAGGCACTTGTGCTGCTGAACTATCTCCCTGGCTCTGCTTTGACATTTTTAAGTGATTGAAAGAATTCTGTGTCCTTTATCTGCAGTTTGCATTTCTCCTTATACACATATTTTACATGTTTATTTTCCAAGATGCTGCCATATAGAACCACTTACTGCTTCAGATGTAGTGAAAATCCATTTTTTCAGAATTTATTATTATTTTTTGATTTAATATTTTTATTGTATAAATTTAACAATGGTTATATTACATATTTTCATCATCAGATCAGTTTAGGTTAATACATATAGGTATATAAAATTGATCAAACAATTAAACACTTACACATCAATCAACATTACTTTTTTTTTCTTTTCCCCTTTCTTATTTTAAAAGTTGACACATTGCATATTGTCCTCACAATAGTTTTACAGAGCACAGTGTGTGGGCATGACCCACCTCCCTATTGATGTTGCTAAGAAGAAAAAAAAGGAAAGGAAAGAAAAAAAAAGAAGAAAAAGAAAGGAAAAGAAAATTCTTCTTTTTGGACTAAGAGGAAGCAGATGCATACACCGTCAAATGTTCTGCAATTGCGGTGGGAAACTTTACTTTTTAAAGCATAAAAGCAAGTAGAATAGTAACACCAATAGACTGTTAGTCTGAGAATGCATTGACCACTGGGAACTTTACCTTTCCTTGTTCTTTTAAACTGTAAGCATCAGGATAAGGGCAATGACACTTTGGAGGGAAGCATATGCCTCTGTAGTATACATTTGTATATATTTCCATTAATATAGATCTAGTAGGAATACAGAGCATTTTTTTTATTTCTTTTAGGGTCATAGCTACATTTCCCTCTCACAGTGGTGAGATTTCATCATTGGGAATTGAACTTCACGAAAAAAGGAGAAAGAAAGAGTCCTTCAATGACTAAATGAGATTTTCATAATTTATAAGTTGCATTTGAAGTGGGTCAAGAATATCCTTCTTCTTTTGAATCGCATTTCACACAGAAGATGCTAATATCAAACGAAGAGTAAAGAGTCATGTGAGAAAATTGTAAAGGGTAATTCAATACAGAAACTTGCCTAGAACGACTTTCCATTAACTAATGAAAATCTTTATTAATGTAAATGAAATCTATTTTAGCTTCAAGGAATGTCACTGATTCTTTAAGGGAACCAAAAGAATAAAGAACAAATGTATAAGAATAGCAATATGATGATAATGTGTAATAATTATACATCAACTTAATTGCACAATATAGTGCAATGTGCAATCAGTACTGTGAGGAGCAATTTAGTAATCACTATGAATTCTTTTAGGTATTTCCTTCACGGTCTGTGAAGTGAAGTAAGTGTATGTTTTATGCCACTGTCAATCATCACTTTAAATTGATTTTTAAACTTATCTCTACTATGAACAAAACTATACACTGCTATTTTCAAATAATTTTTAAGTATAAGACTCTATGATAAACTTAGAATACATGTTTCGGTTTTCCACAGTCCAGCTTCTCACTCTCTTTGTACTGATGAATTAAAATGTCCTGTGAGTGAAATCTGTCTTAGCTGATCAAACTCTTTGTCAGTCTATTGTAGAGATATCCTACATCCAGAAAATGGATGAGGAGACAAGACCTTTACAATCAAATCACAAATCTTTAACAGATAAATATGAATAATTTCCAGGGCTAGCTTTGTAGTCTTGTAAATTAATGTAAGCAGATTTTAGTCCATACATGTAGTTCTATCTTTGATGAAATTATTTATATTTTTTGGAAATATATAAACAGCAAACTAAATAAGATAAAGAGCCTTTTTGACAGTATCTCTGAAAATATGAATGTTTCTCCAGGTTTCCAGCCATAGTGAATTTGAAGAATTTCTTGTTTCCCACCACCATCTGCATTCATAGCCTTTGCATGGGGTTAGTCTGGAGGCCATATCTGACGTATATTTGCAAGGGGAGAGTATGTTTCTTTCCGAACTTTAATGAACTTTAATGTACATGAGAATCATCCAGGTATCATGTTAAAATTCAGATTCCAATTCTGTGTGGTTGAATGGAGCCTAAAACTTCACATTTTTCTTCTTTTAAAAATATTCCAAAAGTTGTATTTTTAGTTATGTGAGTCTTGCTTTAACTTGGCCTTATTTATTTATTTGTTTATTTATTTGATACATGGTCTTGCCAGCATGACATATGATACTGGGGGTTGAACTTGGGTCTCTGAGCTTGCCAGCTAGGTGCTTAGATGGCCTGGTTAGCTTTCCAGCCTGAATCTCACATTTCTGATATCCAAGTTATTGCTAATGCTGGTGCTATACTGGACTCACATTGTATGACATCCGTAATGTGATATATTTCATCTTTTCTTCTGGATTAAGTGGAAGTTCTTGAAGAAAGAGAATTAACATAAGTTTTTCCTTCAGAAGTGCCAAACATAGACTAGGTATCTAATAGTTACCTAATAGATATATGTTGGTTTTCAGAAGAAGTAGAAAAAAATAGAAGATCTATTTTTTATTGGATTATTTTTTCCTTTTAGAATATATGAACAGTCAAAGGCACCTCTTTTCAACTTATAGATTTGTATTACACTACTCTGAGTAGTGGTATTACATAAAAGTATTAATGTGAAAGCTTAAGGTTATAGTAGAAGTCACAAAACTTGGGAAGAGATAGCTAATTGTGCTCACAGGAGTGGATTGTTTCCTGATTCAGGAATCTTTCTCTCTGTCTCTCTGTCTCCCTGTCATTGTCTTTCTGTATCTGTCTCTTCCTTCTCTGTCTGTCTGTCTGTCTGTCTGTCTGTCTGTCTGTATGTCCTGTCGGTCTCTCCCTCCTCTCTCTCTCTCTCTCTCTCTCTCTCTCTCTCTCTCTCTCTCTCCACTACCCTTAGGCAATTTTAATGATAAATTCACACCCCTATTTCCTATCTTCTCTGTCTTGAATATTTGACAGGATTTATGTCCTCCTCAACTCATGAAGAAATAACCCATAATTCAATTTCAAGCATAAACTCCTTCAAGGGAATGAAAGAGGAAAAGGAGAGACTGAGGGGGTGGTGTCTTGAAATTTCTCCCCAACACTGAAGCATCTACAGACGCTGCATTTATACAAAACTATAAGTTTTACTTTCTTCTAATGTGAATTCTTTGTCTCTGAAGCAATTCACTCATAATATTTGTCTTAATCATTTTGTCAAAAGCAAAACAGCCAACATCTGCATCTTAAAGGAGGACATGTAGGCTTTGGCTCACATTCTAGAGGTTTCTGTCTCTCATAATTTGTAGGATGATAGAAGGGCCTGGGCAGAAAAAAAGTGCTCACTTTATGGCTACTGAAATGCAAAACCAAGAGAAGAATTCGGAAAGGAGATTAAATCCTTCCATGTCACAAACTCAGTGTCTACGGCTCAGCTCCTAATTGCAAGTCAACTATCCTCTTCTATAATTTAATCATCTTCTGAGCACATGAGGTTCTGAGGAGCATTTTAGGTCTAAACCCTAACAGCTTTTCTTAGTTAAAATTACTTCTAAGCATTTTTGTATCCTGAAGAAATCAGAATAGGCTATTTTGTTTCCTAGGTACCCAGAATCTATTTCAAAATGTACAACATGAAGCTAATCCATGGGCTGACCGGGAAGCTTGAATGACTTTTCTGTGTTGGAGAGCTGTTATGGTTTGTGTCTAGTTGCCCCCCAAAGACTCGAGCAGTCACTGGGGCAGGCTTCTTGGTTGGTGATTGATTCATGATCCAATACTGGGATTATGGATGTGGGTGCTACATTGCCCAGGGGCAGGTAGATTGAATACAATATAAGGAAAGGAGGGAGTCTTGCTAGCTGTCACAGCCAATGTTTTCTGCTGCCAGGAGCTACTGTCTTCTGCATGTGCCACTCTGTCTTGCAGCCAGCCCAGTGTGGACTGAAACCTACACTAATTGTGAGCTAAATAAACCTTTCCTTATTTAATTTTGGGTGTTGGATACTTTGTCCTAGTGATGAGAGAAAAGTAACTGAAACTTGGAGGCAAGTCTATTTTTAGCTATTTAACTATTTTTCTCTCTCTGTGGTTAACCATTGGTAGTTTGACTGTAGTATTCCACATAAACAATGTCTTGGTTAAGTGAGAAATTATGGTTTGAAAACACATTAGCTTTAAATCCAAATGTAGAGCGACTGAATGACTTATTCAAGGTCAGCACATTGGTCATTGAAAAATATGCATTAGATATGATTTCCAAATGACTGTTACTTTATCATACTAGTTCATTCTTTCCTACTATATATCTTATTTCTCAGAGAATTGTGAAAGTCTGTAAACTTTAAAAATAATTAATTTTTTCAACGCTACTAGAAAAGAAATGGCTTAACTGTTATGTATCAAAACATTATAAATTATGTCGGAATTTAAAATCTATGGAAAGCTATGTTTCTAGCCTGAAGGAAATGATGTCTTTTCTTCCCTAAAAATATGATATCATTTATGGACAGAAAAGACTTCCCTACTATAAAGAATAGCTCCATGTAGGATTTGCTGAGTTTTCTATAGCTAGAGTTACCAAATGCAACAAGTGGCATCTGAGATTTTGCTTGTGTTTGGTATCAAGTAGATATGTTTTCAGGATTTTTTTTTTTCAGGGTCTCACTATACAGTTCTGACTTGTAGTGATCCTCTTGTTTTCAGGATCCCCAGTTCTGGGTTTACAGGTGTGCACCACTGTGCCTGGACTCCATCGGCAGCTCAGCATGCCTGTGGGTGGGGCTGTGGCAGCATGAAGTGCCAGGGACTGAATGCTGGTCCCTGTACTTGCTTAATAAGCATTTAGGCCACTGAGCTATCTGGTTGGCCGTTCAAGTTAGACGTGTTTTGTTATAATTTTTCATTCTTGCCTATCTTAAGTGGCAGGAAGAAAATCATCCTTGAAAAAAATAATACTTGAAGTATAAATATTGTGTGCATTTTGGGTCAGTGTAATCTCGTGATACAAGACATCTTTTCAGCTTCCGGTATTATCCAATGCCCAAATTTACTAAACATCATTGATCCACAAATACATAGTTACTCTCATCTGTCAAGATGGGTGAAATGTAAGACTCAAAAAATGCATTTTTTGTCAAATGGGATTTTTCTTTTGAGAATCTTGCACTGTTTCATCATCTTCCTGACTTTATCCATACTTACTATGGTGATAATTTCAAATTGTCATTTGGAAAAAATAAATGCAGGAAGCTTCATTAACTTGTTCTCTTTGTATAGATTTTGTGGAAGCCATAGTTTAATATATGACATGAAGGAGGCATGAGACAAAATTGATTTACCATGCTGTGAAAGCTGCAGTCTATTCAACTGTGTATTGTCACCACACTGTGCTGTTAGATAATGGAATATGGATGATTTTGTCTTATATTTCTTTTAATTATTTTTCTTTTAAGCATCCAGTATCACTGTTCTATAAAAATATTTGAAAAATATTCTTATTGAAATTATTAATAACAATATCATTTATATTAGTATTAAGAGAATATAAATAACATTGACATTTAAATATGTAAGTTTTCTTATAGGTATATTAACAAATGGTAATGAACAACTTTGAGAGGCATCAGAGAGGTAGAGAGAGGGAGACAAAAGAGAAGAGAGAGAATAAGAGAGAAAGAGAGGAAGGGGAGGGAAGAGAGAAGGAAGGGAGGGAGGGAGGGAGGGAAGGAGGGAGGGAGAGAGAGAGAGAGAATGACTGACATATGAAATTGCAACTAAGTCAGCTCTTTTCAGCACTCAGCAGGGCAGAGAGCAGATATCCCCTTCTCCCTATTTGCTGCCCTGTCCTAGCTTGACACTAAATGTATTTGGGGCTGAGTTGCTGGGCAGGCACCTTGAGCCTACCCACAGTGGATCTCTGGCCCTTTTTCTCTGTTCTCATCACACCTCTTTCCACTGTTAGCTCACCTCCTTTGTGTCCCCTGGTATTGATTTTCATAGCCTGCAAGCTTACTGCTCACCTAGATCTAGCCTTTGCTCCATTAACACATCTATGTTTTTTCACCAGGCTCAGCTCCACATATTTCTTTTACTATGTCACACTTCTGCTGAAGAACCAAAGAAAGCCTTTTTGTTTTCTGTTGTTCCAAGTTTAAGATCTTTTCATCCCATCTAGTTATCATAGAATTGGCTATGAACTGTTTCTCTGAGCTCATGCTGTGCTACTCATCACCTCTGTTCTCCTTCTCCCACATAATGCAGGCACAGTTCCAAATCTCAAGCTTTTTTTTTTTTTTTTTAATTTTGTCTTTTTGAGACAGGGTCTCACTGTGCAGTTCAGGCTGGCCTTGAGCTCACTTTTGTAGCCCAGGCTGGTCTCGAACTCACAGCGATCCTCCTGCCTCAGCCTCCCGAGTGCTGGGATTACAGGCGTGCAAGCTTTATTTGGTCTCTTTCTCTACATAAGAATATTGTCTTCCTAATTTACTCAAATAGTAATGAGTACTTTGGTCTGACTACCTGTTTCTTTTAAGCCTGAAAGACAAGTCCAGCTTACAAGCCTCCTTTCTTGCCTTCATACTTAATGAGATGAGTCAAGTCTGTGATAGTTTCATGTTTGTGAATGTTATCTGTTGCACAAGATTATAATATAATTGAAGGAGCAAACGAATTTTATAATCTTTACATTTCTACAATCGCTGCCTTGAGGCATTTGTTCAATAAATACTCAAATTACAGCAAAGTAAATTTCACTAAGAGCCTAGTTCTTCATAACTACTAGGAAGTTCATCATGTATTATTTCTAATCTAAAAATGAGGTATGTGGAGTCAATAACTTTTATAGCCTGGATATTAATTTTTTAAGACTTTCAAAAATTTATGTTGAACTCTACTAAAGAAAATAAGTGAAATTTTAATCTGAATTGCTATCAAGTAGACTGGATTTTTTTCTCTCATACTGAGTAGGAAATAGCCATAGGGCTTTGACTTTGTGACTGTTAGAATTATGTTTCATAGAGTTTGAAAGATCGTGAACTAGAATTCTTTAATGTTGTCTCTGTATGCTGTATAATCAGATATGTTATATTAAGGAAGGGGAAAAAGTTATTTCATTCAAGTTTCTAGGCTACACTTAATTTGGATGTAAAAAACCTAAGTCAAGGTATGTGTAAATAGTAGGTAGTTATTTAAGATATTGGGAGGCTTATTATTCCTACCATTACATAGTCTTTCATTCCTAAATTATGGTTTAGGGCAGGAAAGTAATGCACATAATTCTGTGTATTCAGCAAAAACTATATATTTCCACTCTCGTTTAACTCACAGGATGTACTCTCAGAGAATGAATGCGTGCTTGCTCCTGAGTTCATCTGCAAACCTTCAGCAAACAAAATCAGAAATGAATTTAGTTGGGAAAGACTTTGGAGTCAGGTGGAAGAAAAATGTCACTATTAAAGTTTAGGGTCATGGTTTCCAAACTAGTTTAATTGGGAAAGTAAAGCTATTTGTGGTAGGCTGATTGTATGATTGAACCTGAAAAATGGTGCTTATGTATAGGTAGCTATGGGAACTCAACTACAGTTAGGAGCATCTGAAGTGATGCAAACAGTACTGTTTCTCAGAAAATTTCATTTGTGTGTGGCACCTACTGAAATTTGGGACACAGCCAGTACATTCCTGTAAGGACTTCAGAAATAACTCGAAATGGATAATGTCCCCCACCTACTGCACTGATTTTCTGCAGATAAAAAACGATGTTGTACTGATGAACACAAACTGACAAAACACAAAAACAAACACCATTAAATTGATGTGCATTCAAATATCCTTTCTTTAGTACCACAGTTAGTATGAGTCAACATGTTTTTCAGACAGTGCCTTGAATATTAATCACCACTCAATGAATCAATCTAGGAAAAATGCTTCTATCTTGCCCAAAGCCAGCAAAATGCACATCTGTGGAAACTGAGGTAACACATGCCACACTGGCCCTGCTCCCAGGCACACTCAGCTGGCAATGGAGTCCAGGCATGGTGACACACTCCTGTAATTCCAGCACTGGGGAGGCTGAAAACAGGAGGATCACTGCGAGTCCAAACTGTGTAGTGAGATCCTGTACAAAAATAAATAAATAGATAAATAAAAAAAGAAATAGTGAAGAGAAACTGAGGATAGATGGAAAAGATATCATTTATGTGATTAACGTTAATAGTCGGTGCTGGGAAGATAGCTCTGTGGCACAAGTGCCTGCCTGGCAAGTGCAAGGTCATGAGTTCGAACCCCGGTTCCACACACACACACACACACACACACACACAAAGAAAAAGAAAACAAAGAAACATTAATAGTGATTGGAGAACCATAAGATATAGAGACAAGTCTGAAAAAGCAAAATTAATATCCTGTTCTCTGAGATATGATATTTAAATTTGTAGGGAAAATGTTTGATAGTAACTTGGGAAATACATTCCTTCCATAAATAAAAATATTTCTTCCATAATAAAATTCTGTGTTTTGGGCCCAGTGGGATGGCTCAGTGGTCTAAAGCGCCTGCTTGGGAAAGCTTGGGCGGCTTCAGGGACCGTGGTTCGATCCCCGGCACCACATGCTGTGCCAGCCCTGCCCTCGGGGCAGGCTGAGCCGGCCATAAAAATGAGTGAATAAACAAACAAAAGTTCTGAAACAAGAAAAAAAAAAAATTAAAAAAATTAAAAAATAAAATTCTTTGTTTTAAAAATTAGTGGCAAAAACCTAACATCAAGCCAAAATAAAAAGAATTAGCCACTCATTACTACTTAATATAAAGTAAAGGATAGAAATTAAAGGAACTTAATTTTATAGCTCATAGACTCAATTTTTAAGGCCTACCACTACTTGTTCTCTTTTTGCTGTATGATGTGAAGTTCTCCATCTGCATTATAGGTAGACTCAGTTCTTTTTTTGGTTTTACAGAACTGATTCATTTTTGTCCTTTTTCTGTCTTGTGTCACCATAAAGATAAATATTTAGAAGGAGTAATTAAAAACCGCATTGATGAAAAATAGTATAATTGCAGTATTTTTTTTTCAGTCAAAAGCCTCAGTCATCTCTGCTCTATGATCAGCAGGTTTGCATCTTATTCTCCCTCTTATTGAATTTTGCACTGGGCAAGGACCTGCTGGGCACAAGGGACCAGCAGGGACAGAGTGCGCTATGCGGCGCTCCCTGCTCTTCCTCATCTTGTGCTCCTGGGATGTTCACCTGGCTGCTCTGACCCTGTTCAAAGGATGAGAGGAAAATTAGAGCTCCTTTCTAACTTTGCCTTTCTCTAATTTTCTTTTGCTAATTTTTATTAACTTTAATGAGAAAGAAAGAACAATGAGACAGTTTCAGAACAGGTTAGTAGGGCAGTTATAATAATTAATACAACACATATTGTCTTCATAAGAGTTGCTCAGAGTACAAGATGTAGCCATAATAACTTTTCTAAACACTAGTAATACAATTCTTTCTTTTCATTAAACTAAGAGAAAGTAGCTGTATATATAGTCCAGTAGTCCATAATAGCAGTAGGTTATCAGCAGAACTGGCAATGTTGGAAGCTTCTAGTTTTCTGCTTCTTCAAATACATCTAACTCTGGGAAGAATCCTATTCAAAAATATGGTAGTGGTGTAAGTATAATAGGGTTCCCTATCCACCCAGTGGTCTTTTCCTGAATTAAAGTAATTAGATTCATTTATTTTCTCTTAGACTTTGTATTTAACCACATGATTTTAACACTCTGGCTGGTCATGCACTAAAATAAATTTTACTGTTGCTGTCAGGGCATTAGCAGATGTAATGTCCTTCATTGACTTTTCACCTGTTTATAAGCAACACGGTTTCATTAAGTGGAACGTTAATATATTTATGACCAGCTGTGAAGAAAATAGTTATTTAAACAAGTCAGGCAAAGCAAATGTTGCATTATATTTAGTCAAATCTGGGGCAGGGTTTTGGGAAGCTGAAATATTTAAATATAAAAACAAAATAATTTGCTCATTATATTTTAGAGGACATTTATTCAGAAACATTTTGTGGACTTTATAGATTATCACTTATATTCCATTACATTTAAGAAGTAAAATAATGTTCTCTTAGCACAAGATAGGCAACTTTTCCTGATTCTTGATATAAAGAAAGTGCTATCTGTTATACACTCTGTAAACTGAATGTCTCAGTTACTTTTCTCTTGTTGCTGGGACAAATACCTGACACCCAAAATGAAAGGAGGAAAGATTTATTAGCTCACAATTACTAGAAATTTCAATCCATACATGGCTGGCTCCAAGGCAGACTGGCACATGGCAGAGAACAGCAGCTCATGGCAGCAGAACAGCAATAATGGCAAAAGAGAGAGTCTGTCTCTGTCTTACATTACCTTCAGGCTCTCTGCCTCAAGTTGGGTGTAACACTCAAACCCACAATCCCATCAGTACTAAGACTTACAATCCCAGTGGATCACACATAATCCCAGTGGATCACAAGTTAATCTCAAACTCTAGAAGTCTGCACCCCATGACTGCATGAGGCTTTGGGGGGACAACCAGACACCAACCGTAACACTGAACTACACCAAGTCCACAGAGAACAGCAATAAATGTTCAAATTATTAGTGTAACTAATGAAAGTGCTTGATTTTCAAAGAGGGGTTTCAAAATGCCCAAACTGCCCAGACAAAATCTCTTTCCTCATCCCAAGACCTGACTTTTGTCTGATTCTCTTAATTGGATTTCCTCCTGCCTCTCTGGTAGCCCCTGCACCGCACATCCCTCATCATTTTCCATGTTCAGTAGAACTTGCTTCATCTCATACATTTTATCTAATTGCCCATTAATCCATCTATTCAAAAAACGTAAAGGTGTCTTTCATGTGTTAAGCCATGAACAGCATATGTATCAATGAAAATGGGACCATAATCACTATAAATATAGGAAGATCTTGATCTTTTCACCCATTGCCTATTCATGCTCACAACAACAGATGTGGTGGACATTGCCCCTGTGCCTTGAACAGATGAACCTGCCCACAGATGCTTGTCAGGTAAGACACGGAGCTGATGCTGGAGCCAAGGCCTTGAGACTGCGAAATAATCTTTTCTGCCCTCTGACATGTTATGTCTAGGTATAAGCAGGCAGAAACAAAAGTAGACAAGTGTAATACTTGATCTTTTAGACAATGGAAATATGTGAAAGAAACATTGAGATCCAGAGAAACTGTAAGTCAAGACGATAGATGTGAGTCTTGAACTGAAGTTTAAATATAGGAATTTTAATGTTTATTTGCATTTATCCCATTAAACTTTGCAATCATTTTTGTTTCTTGAGAGTAGACTGATTCCTTTAATTGACCCAAATCATTACGACCTTCCTGAATTCACACCCTTTGCTCTAGTGACTTTGGAGACTACTTGTCTGTTCTCACCCTTTGTGAGTCAGAGATGAAAATTTTATTATTCCTATGTATATAGATGCTGTGTCTCTGTTTCAGAGAATTCGTCCTGATTTCTTTTTCTCTTTTAATGTATTTAGTTAGTACAGGCTTTACAGGTTCTCACTATGCAGATCAGACTCATACTGACCCTCCTGTCTCCAGTCTCCCAAGTGCTGGGATTATAGACATGTACCACTATGCCCAGCCTCAATTGCCATCTCAGTGCACCCAAAGGGCAGGACTGGCATGGCACACAGGGGATGGTAACCCAGTCACTGCATCTGCCTGCACAGGTGCTTTAGTCTGCTGAGCTATCAGGCTAGCCCTCTGATTTTTTGTTACAAATGTTTCTTCCCATTGTTATACTACTTATAGAGTCTTTTTAAAAATATTCATTTACTTTAAAAATTTTCAATATTAACCGATAAGTGCCAGATATTACTTTAAGACTTGAGGATACATAGATAAAATCTTCGAGTGGGTAGGTTTTCAAGTATCAGGAAAAGAGGGTAGCTGAAATGGCTATTAAGGAACACAGAAGATGGACTATATTTCCAAAGCAGTGTTCAGTCAACCAACCTTTTTTCTCACAACTATTAAATATTTTGCTATGCAGTCTGTCTATATGGAAAATATTCTCCATGTCATGCCTCCCCCCTCCCTTTGTTTTCAGTGCACGTCCACTTGTAAATGGCATCGTAGTCCCCTTTCATTTAGGGACTTTCTGATGATCATCAACTGGGGAGGTTGGGACAGCAGGATCACAAGGAGTCTGAGATGGGTAGTGAGACCCTATACCAAATAAATAAATATATATTTTTTTAATTTTAAGGAAAGAAATAAAGTACTTAGTGGCTGCCAAGAAATAAAGTTTCAATAACATATGGTGTCATGGACTCAAATATTGAAGTAGTTATTAATCAACACATTTGAAAATCTCAATTTGGCAGAGAGAAAAGTCCCAAGCACACTGCCAGAGATTGGCGAATTCGATTTTTATTTTATTTTATTTTTTAATTAATTTTAATGTGAAAGAAATAGAAAGGAGACAATTTCAAAACAGATTAGTAGGAAAGTTACAATAATTAATACATCACAAATTGTCTTCAGAGTAGTTATTCAGAATACAAGATGCAGATATGATATCTTGTCTAAATACTAGTAGTACTAATGTTTCTTCTCACTGAATTAAGAGAAAGTAGCTGTGCATCTATCCTAACTATTTTGTAGCATCTTGAGCTTTCAGTATTTACCAAAGTCATCAGGGCATAGAGATCATGTGTCATACAAAATTAGGTTCTTAGGACAGCCATAATGAAGTCAGGACTCTAAAAAGCTAGAAATTTATTCTTCTTCAGTTCTGCAGGTTAGGGTTCCTAATCAAGATGTTATGAGGGCCAAACTCCCATGGAGTCTCCAGAGGAAGATTTTCTTTGTCTCTTCCAGCTGTAGCAGCACAGATGTTCCTTGGGTTGTGATAGTAGGGCTCCCACCTGTCTTCACTTGCTACTTCCTACCCTGTATGACAGTCTTTATATGGTTTTCTCCTTATGTACCTGTGTCAAAATCGATGCCTTTCATAGGGACATTAGTCAGATTGGCGTGAAAGCCTGTCCTAATAATTACATTTAAACTTGATTACTTCAAATTTCCACAAAATGTCCAAATAACATCACACTCAAGGGTATCCCAGATGAGTACTTCCACGTGCTTTTTTAAGGGAATGAGTTAGACTGAAAATGTCCAATACAGCTGAGGATGTGGTCTGAGTTAGGTTCACCTTCCTGTTGCCTCACTCTGGTAAATCTGGTAAATCCAAAACTCTCAATTTGGCAGAGAGGAAAGTCCCAAGCACACTGCCAGAGATAGGCGAATTCATTTTGAGACAGAGAGAGAAACTTTCCATTCTCCACCTGCTTTGCTCATTGTTTGACTCTTTTCTGAATTGAATGAAATTCTCTATTGAAATACATTTATAAGGGTCTAAAAGTTGGAGATAGACGAGCTGGGTTCTCTCCCAAGTACCACATGCCATGCTACCATGCAGACCACTGAAACTGGATGAGGTGGCACATGCCTATAATCCCCATTACTGGGGAGGTTGGGACAGGAGGATCACAAGGAGTCTGAGCTGGGTACTGAGACCCTATACCAAATAAGTAAATATAATTTTTTTTTTAATTTTAAGGAGAGAAATAAAGTACTTAGTGGCTGCCAAGAAATAAAGTTTCAATAATATGTGGTGTTACAGACTCAAATATTGAAGTAGTTATTAATCAACACATTTGAAAATCTCAATTTGGCAGAGAGAAAAGTCCCAAGCACACTGCCAGAGATTGGTGAATTCAATTTTGGGACAGATGAGTGAGGAGGAAAGTAATTATCAACTGAACGTACTTTCAGCTAATAAGCTGGTTAATTGGAAAGTTAGGTTGGAATTTTTGTGTTAACTTCAGTGTTTATAGAGTGCATTTTAAAGAGAAATGATGAGGCCTGTCAGGCCTATAATAGGCTGGCTAGAGATCAGTGAGATGAGTTTATAAAAACCAAGATATCCAGCAAAAAAGGGGCAAGAACAGCTGATTAAATACTCAATAGTCTTATCAGTCACATGATCATCTAGGCAAGAAACAGTGCCACCGGCCTTGCAGGAAAGGGTCAAGGAAATTTTGTGTAGAGGTCACCAGACCAGTTTCAGTCAGTGCTTCTTTGCCACATCACAAACTGTCATCATGCTATGTCAGCAGCAGGCTGCACGATTGCTATGGTCCCGGCAGGCCACTGCCACAGAGTAGCTACCCAAGAGGTTCATGGATTGGGAGCTTTTGGTCAAAAGAAGACTGAGCAGAGATGGATGAGGCTAGAAATTGTGAAGCAAGCATGATCTGGTTTCATGGAGAAAATGAAGACTTAGAGTAATATTTGGGTCACATTTTCCACTCATGTATAATGAACATCAACAAGTATGCTATTAATGAGGCCTTTCTTTTTTATTTGTAAAATGTGGATAGCCCTATCTTGTGGCTATGCTATACATGAAAAATATACATTTAAAATGCTTACTATATAAAAGACATACAATAAATGCTAATAAATAATAATCTTCTATTGGAAAAATTCAAATAATTTATTACTAATTATAGAATAATGCTGAGATCTTTTATAATGAAGTACTTTCTTTCAGAAGTAAACAAAGCATATTGTCACTTACTAATTTCATTACAAAATGATCACTATTTGCTTGAAATGGTATAGACATTGAATAGAATAGAATTTTTCCCCAAGTTTATAAATAATGTAATAATGATATTCAAACTAAAGAAATAAATTTTAGCTTCATCAAAAAGTGTAATTTCAAAATATAAGATATCATACCTATATTTACAAGAAGACTAGTTGTTTCAGTACTTGAATGGTACTTAGGTTAATCAGACTTGAGTCCTAAGATACTTAACATGTAGTACCTCACTCAGCATGGAAGGTTATACCATTTAATATCAAAACATCAGAAAGTCCTAGCAAATATTTTTGATGATTCTTGTGGAAAATCTAAGATTTGCTAACTATTTAACCCATGAATTTTGCTATAAACTACAGTTTGTCAAATGTTTTATTTTAAAAAATGGGTTTGTGTGGGTCATATGGTCTGCCATGCTACTTACTTTGCTATTGTATCACAAAAGGTATCTTATAAAAACAAATAAGTACAATTTCATTCCACTAAAATATTATTTAAGGATGTTGAAATTTGAATTGTTTAATTTTTAAATGTTATAGATTGTAGTCTTCCTTTGGATTGCATTCAACCATGTAAAAACGTTCAGACAGCTCTTAGTTGATAACCTGTGAGAAAATGGGCAACCCATGGGTTTATTTTGTCCAAGGGACTAGAGATTGTCAAACTCTGGGCCAGAAGAGCCAGGGTTGGCACATTAGGTCACCCTTTACAGAAACAATTCTTACAATAGTTCCATAAGTGAAAATAGCACAATTTTCTTAAAGCATCCATCTTTTCCCCCATGATATTAAAACTTACAAAACTATTTCCTATGTCTAACTGGTTAACCGTTTATTTTATTTATGCTAATTTTTCACATATGAAGTGGGTTAGCCATTCCCAGGCCATAATTCATACGTGAAAGAACTTCTATTTCAGAAGAAATATGTTCTCTAGGACTGAACATTTTTCACATCTCAAAATCTCTCTGGGAACTTCAACACAGAATCTCGAGCTCAGAATTTTCTCTGTTCCTTTCTCCCAGATTGCAGCTGAATTCTTGAGGATCACGCAGTGTGTTCATCTTGGTTGGAAACTTGACTTAGTGGAGAGACAACATCGATACTGAGAAGAAGGCTCTTGCTGTGGCTGTACCTGGTCATGTGCTTCAGAACCCTTTGGAATGGATTTGTGGGAGATGCTTGGGAAAGTCTGGAGAAGCAAGCACACAAAGCCTAGATGCTGCAAGTGGAAATCAGTGGATTAATCCACGGATATGCTGAGCTGAAACCCACATTTCTCAATATAGCCTTTCTCTCTGCCCCACCTCTGAACATTGTTGCACCGGCAATAAATCCAAGTGCTGGAGCTCTTGGAGGTTATTGCATATTTAAACCATAACAGTACCATTAAAAAGAAGCCAAGTATTGGGGTGTGGTACCACATGCCTGGAATCTCTGAGAGGTTGTCGTAGAAGGATCACAAGTTCAACTCCAACCTGGGCAAGCTGTCATTAAGTGAAGTCTTGTCTCAAATAAAAGAAAAAGGAAGACTCTGCTTTAGTGACTTTCTCCTCGCTGACAGTCATTTGCCCCCATCCACAGCTGAATGGAGGAAAGGCTTATTTTGGCTCACAATTTGTAGAAGTTTCAGTAAATAGTTGGCTGGCTGGAAGACTGGGCCCCATGGCAGAGAGACCTGGAAGGGAAGACACAGCTCACAGTGGCAGAATACAGTGATAGACCAAGGAAAGAGGAGAAGTGAAACCCTTTCAGGCTACACCCCCAGTGACCTACTTTGTCCATCAGGCCTCACCTCCCAACACCAAGCCACAAACTCATCACTGGACTCACCAACTGAAAAGTGTCACATCACTGTGATCCAGTCACCTCCACCTAGGTGCACGTGGGGCTTCGAGGACATGTAGATATAGGCTGCAATAGTGAGGGATGTAGTTTAGTGCAAAAGCCTGGATTCAAACCCCAATAATGCAAAGAAACAAAATAAAGAAGCCAAATAGTTTGCAGCAGAATAATGGAAAAGATGCTTCAATTGCACCTAGGAATTGACAAGATCCCACTTCCTGTAGGCTCAAGGTACTGAAAGAGCAAATGTGTTTCAAAGGCTTCCACAGACACAGTTTTTTCAGAAGAGAGCCCTGGGCACCCTGTTTGCATAGAGCTACTAGGGAATTATCTCCTTATGATCTGCTCCCAAGGTGCCTTCTGAGGTTTTCAGCCTCAGTTCAGGTGGGCTGCAGTGCAGCTCCCATTGGCATCAGGCCCTAGTATTGTCTGTGGGGGTTGGTTTTGTGAGTTATGGAGTTGTCCACGGAGATTTCAGAGGAAGGCCCAGCAGGCCAGACGGGGTGATGCAGGCTGAGGATCTATGCTGATATCCTCTAAGGGAGCAAGGTGTGAACCTGTAGACGCGATGCTGAAGCCACAGGGGAGACCCAAGGGAGTTAAAGTCAATGAGAAGTTTAAAGAGGGAAGCCACAGTCAGCAAAATGTGTGTTCAGTGGGAGAGAGAGACCCTGTGGGTTATAGCCATCAAGGTGCTAAAGGAGGGGCTTCCAAAGCCCCTGAGAACTCACGTCATGCCACCGTGGACCGCAGGTGGTAGACTTAGAACTATGGGATTTAGTGTTTGCCTGGCTGTGTTCCATTCTTGCATCAATCTTGTTATTTTTCTATTATTTTCTTTTTGAACAGGAATGTTGATCATGTCATTGTGTCTTAGAAGTTTGTAACTAGTTTTCACAATTTTTAAAGGGACTCACAGATGAGTACACCTGTAATTGCAGAGAAGACTTTAAGCTTAGACATTGTTCTGCTTGACCTTTCTTTGCTTTGCTCTGCTCTGCTTTGTTTTCTTTCTTTCTTTCTTTCTTTCTTTCTTTCTTTCTTTCTTTCTTTCTTTCTTTCTTTCTTTCTTTTTTCTGAAACAGGGTCTTACTTTGAAGTTCAGGCTCACCCTGAATTCTCTATGTAATCCAAGTTTGCCTTGAATTCATGGTGATCCTCCTGCCCCACTGTCTCAAGTATTAGTACTATAGGCATGCACCACTGTTATGGTTTGTGTCTAGTTGTCCCCCCAAAGCCTCATGTAATCATGGAGCAGGAACTTCTACAGTTTGAGACTTGACTCATGATCCACTAGATTATGTGTTTTCGTACTGATGGGATTATGGGTCTGAGTACTGCTAGGATTATGAATGTGGCCTGAGGCAGAAAGCTTGAATGTAATATAAGAGAAACAGAGAAACAGACTCTCTCTGTTGCTCTCTGCTCTCCTGATTGGTCAGCTGTCTGCATTGCAATTGTTGCTGTTTTGACACCATGAATTGGATGCTCTCTGTCCTGTTCCATGTGGCCTTGGGCCAGCTAAATATGGACTGAAACCTTCATTAACTGTGAGCTAAATAAACCTTTCCTTCCTTCATTGTGGGTGTCGGATATTTGTCTCAGCAACAAGAGAAGGTAACTAAGACAACCACTATGCCAGGTAGGGCTTGGACTTTTAAGCAATGTTGGCACTGTGAGGACTATGAGATGCTAATAGATGGATTAAGTACGATTTTCATTCTGAGAAAGACATAAGCTTTTTGGCTAGGACCAACATGTTACGATTTAAGCGCCCCCACCTCCCAAAGCCCATATGCTAACGTATAATCACTGGCCTGTGGTGAGGTGGTAAGATCTTTAAGAAGCAGAGCCTAGGATGTGAACTTGAAAGAGATGCCGGGACCCTGGTCTCTTTATCTCTGTTTCCATGCCACCTTGAGATGAGCAACTGTGTCCCACTATGTATTCTTCACATGGTGTTCTGTCTGGCCACAGGCCCAAGACGCAGCAGAGAAGTTTACCATTTTACCGAAGATCACTGAAACTGTGACTAAAATACAACTCTCTTCATCACTTAGAGAGAAAACATTAGCTCAGGCTTTCACAGAGAACAAATTGGCCAAGCAACGTCCGTGACTCATCCAGATAACTGACACTGACAAAAGAGCTACAAACTGCTATATGTGGTTTCAGGGCAAATCCTGAGCTGATTTGATTGATGCTGTCAGATACAAAAGTTACATTCTTTTTTTTTTTGTTGTTGTTATATAGAGCTTGCTTTAGCTTCATCTTAACTATCAACAGAAAAGTATAACCATGAGCTATAAAAAGTAAAGGCACGTTAATATGCTGAAAAGGCTCAAGTCAACAACTTCTGACATCGCCAGTTTTGTGGATAACCCACTACTATAATGGATTATTGGACTATACTGGGTTATTTTGCTGAATTCATGCACCCACAATATTCGAAGGGCAATGGAACATCCATCTCTGACAAAACAAAACAAAAAAGGGGGATGTAAATGAAGGACTGTTTTGTAGTGTATATACAAAATAGTTTGGATAGATATACAACTACCTTCTCCTAGTTAAGTGAGAAGAAATATTTGTACTAATAGTGTTTAGACAAGATATCATGTCTGCATCTTGTACTCTGAAGAAATACTACAAAGATATTTACCTTAGTTATTTTGTCACAGGGATAGCTTTGGTGCTTGTATGATAGCTAACTGAATTTGCCTGTACTGAGATATATCCTCTAGCCCACAGTCACTGTCAGGCCTCCCTAGAGACATGCTAGATACTCAGTTTTCAGTCTCATCTGTGGCCAGAGAAAAACTTTCTATAGCAACCTCACTTGGATTTTGAGACCTCTTTAAGTTCACCCAGCCTTTCTTTTCTTAATTTCACCTCTGTTTGAGGGCTGAAGCCCCATTACACTGGCACTGGGAGGAAATGTCAGCCACTGAGCCATGATCATGCCAGAGCCTGCACATTACAGGTCAGGTGAAGTGTGGCCCAAAGGCTCCTCCTCTAGGGCTCACGGGGGAAAGTCAGCCAAGGTTTCTTCTACCTTTGGACACCAGTTCTGTGGTGCCTCTGCTGCCCTCCTCCCTCTCCTTCCACATGAAGGATTACACCCTCACTGATGTTCAACTCATAGCTCATAGGGCTCGTTTTTATCAGTGGTGTGGCGTGGTAAGAATTTGCTTTTATCTTGTGAATTCTCCCAAATACACTCTTTATGAAATTTGTTTTGTGTTTTGAGTTCTTCAGCCTCCGGCCTTGGAGAATCACACACTTTTTCTTTGACACTACTGATCGGTTGTGTGTTTCCAAAATCAGTTTTGGAACTCAAAACCCAAAGATCAACTCTACAGTATTTATTTTTTCTGCTCTCTACCCATCACTATGGCAATCCAATCCCAAGGGCTTTGAAGCTGAGTTGTGCCCACTTTTATCTGTGTCTATATGAAAAAGTACCAAGACACAAATAATTCTTCAGCTAATATTTCACACTGTTAGTGTAGCACAGCTCTGTCCACTACTCTACCCCGTGGACACGTTACCCCCACGTGGTGAGAACACTTACTTCAGGACTGTGGGAAAAATCTCACTGAAATATTTTTCCTGAGATCCAAGAATTTAGATATTGATCTCTGAATGGGAGAACATGTTTGCAATGTGTTAGATTTCCTGCCACATTTAAAGAGGCAGGTGGTCAACAATTCTCAGATTTTCTTGGCTTATTGTCTTAGGAAATTAACATAGCCTATGATTGTGCTGCCATCAATTATCACAAGAATAAAGGTCCATTTTATTTTCTGCATTCATTAATTGGGTTCTTGGTTCTGTGAAAAATGCCAAAAAAATGTGGATCTGTGGGTACCAGACCCTACATAATTGAATATTATCAACATTAAGAATAAAAAAAAAAGAATAGAAGGCACTGTCTACTGAGCCTTAAATGGCAGTGATATTGGGTATATTTGCTCAGTTCTTTCAAAGTCCAAAAGTATTTTATATTTAAACCATGAAGACTGAGATATAGATCAAAAACGGTTTAATTCCAACCTGTCTTAGACTTTGACTATTAAGAACAGCAACAAAAATGTTACAATTACTCTCAGATATTACATTTTACCAAAATTGGGAAATTTTAAGCTACCATTTCAAGAGCTCACATCACTCATTTGAAATTTCGATTGTTGTGGAGACAAAAACACCCTGCCAACCTACTGCTTATTTGCCAACAAGGCAGACCTGATCATCCCAAGGTATTACCAGTTGAAGGTAAGTGTACTTAAGAATTGAACTTCTTGTTTGGTTTGAAAACTCCCTGTGTGTGTTTGTGTGTGTGCGTGTGTGTGTGTGTGTGTGTGTGTGTGTGGTGTTTTTATACTTCTCAACCTCCTTTGCATCCTGCAGTCCTCTCACCAGCCATTGTGAATGTGGATGGCAAGCTTGTTTTGTATACATTTTTCTTATATCTAAGAAGTAAATCAAATACATCAGGACTGCAAACCTTTCCTATTATCTTAAATTAACAGTTCCAGAAAGTCTCATGAATCATGGAACTTGCTGAAAAGGGATTATACTTCTTAAATGCTTTTACAAAGACACCTTTAATTTTATGCAACTGCATCTAATTTAAGAGAATTACTTATCTTCTCCCCTACATCAAGTGCCCTATTCAATTAGCAAGACTTGAGCCAGCCAAGACAGAATTTATCTATTGGTTATCTGGCCTGCAAAATGGGTGCTGATGGAATGTCTGATAAACGCTGCTTTCTCCAAGAAATTCTCAGTCTCCACTCTTCTAGAATAAAAGCTATGAAAATATTTTGCAATCCCAGAAAAGTTAACTGATCAGGAAAGGCATGCTAAGCTTTGTGCTGAAGACGCAGTGATTTGATCTTGCCCTGGTATTTTAAGTATTCATGATTTCTTCAGAGCTTCAGCTAACTGCACACCAAAGGCACCTGATTAGTGGATGTCACTGGAGTACTACGTACGGCTTTGCGTATCATGCATGCCTTGCCCATCGTGTGGCAAGAATAGGCCATCAGGCCTGGTGTGCAGAGCTGCTGACAGATGTGCTCTGTGTTGCAGGAGCCAGAATAAAAGAGCTAGCCACCCAGGCAGTGCACATGAGGTTACCCACTTTCTTGCTAAACAAATAGATGGGAAGAGTTTGCAGTCCATTTCTTTCCAAGGTAACAAATTACTTCATTTCTATGTTTTATAGTACCTGAAACAAAAGTTCTTCTCTTTGGGGACTTTCTATTATCCTTTTATTATTGTACCTGAACAATGAGTGGCTTGAGTCTTCTGGGAATATATGTAATGAAGTTAAAGTTAATTATCCTTCCTCATGATGCACTGCATTTGGGTAAATTACCACTGCAGGAACACAATGGCAGTCAGACTTCCTGTCAAGTGCTGTGATCCTAGAAAGGCAAAGTTCTATCAGAAAGACCTGCACAGAAATATTTCACCTTGCCTGGGAATTGCCTACACTGGGTACTTTCCTTGGAGTTCTTGGTTCATGTAATTTCTTTCATTCTCACTTTATCTTTCTTTTAAGGTGTCAGATGGCAAGAGGAAGTGATGGAGTTGCCTGAAAGTCCCTAGTGAACCCAGGCACTGTGTCCTATTTAACTATAAAGTAAAACTCACCAATCAAATATGTTTTTTTCTTATGATTTCCTAAGTTGCATGTTATGTAAGGCTCCAAGGCTAAAACAAATAACTTTTGCCATGATCAGGATACTGGTCTTTTGCTGTTTCATAGGCAGGTGATCAAATCAGATTGCATGAATTACATGTGTGACACTACAATCAGTCCTCAAACTATTTGTTCTTTTGTTATCTGATTAAGTGTTGATTAAATGAAGCATGCCAAGTACATGATTTAAATTATTAACATATCAAGCTCCAGCACTGAATATTATTCCCAAGGAATTATATTGTTAATTTATTAAGCATGCACTTTAGAATCAAACATTTTGTCCCACAAAATGACAGCATTATTGTGTACTAATGAAACAGGGAAGGGCTGAATCTCAGACATACTGAAGACAGCCTTGCAGGTCAAGGTCTAAGAAAAGTTGTTAGACACATTCTTTCCTTCCTTCCTTCCTTCCTTCCTTCCTTCCTTCCTTCCTTCCTTCCTTCCTTCCTTCCTTCCTTCCTTCCTTCCTTTCTTTCTTTCTTTCTTTCTTTCTTTCTTTCTTTCTTTCTTTCTTTCTTTCTTTCTTTCTTTCTTCTCTTTTTGTGGTACCAGGATTGAACTCAGGACGTCGCACTTGCCAGGTAGTACTTATTCTACTGAGCTATCTCTCTGGCCTGACAAATTCTGAAGATAATAAACATAGGCGTATTTCTCTTAGTTTAACAAATAAATTCAAACTTGATAGGTAGCTAAAGATAGTCATCTTTCCTGGAACAAATTTACATGCCAATTTTATTTAATCATGTCTTTTAGAAAGTGGTTGATAGAAAACACACAAGAAAAGAATGCTTTCCAAAGGTTTCCTAATGAAAGTAATTTGTTTGCTCCATGGCTCTATTTGCACACTTGTTTCACATGGTAGTAATTCAGTACCCAAAGTCTCATTGCAACACAGTGAAGATAACAAAGATGACTTCAGTGAGGAGACTTTGAACTTGAGGACGTCCTGTTTCCAATTGAGAAATGATATACCCTCTCTTATGTATTTTAAAGATAATAATGAATTCACTATTATGAAGTGTCTTATATTGCCATCTCAGGCTTATTTTTGATGCCTCAGACATCATTAAAGTAAGAAAGGCTCCTTGAGGTACCAAAGTTGCAATGGCATATTTAATAGTAGAAATCATAGAATCAAGCAATTTACATTTAGAACTAATTTTATTTGGTTATTAGTTCTCAAAAACAACAAATGTAACAACAGAGTATAGGTACTTATGTGTGTTTTGAAACAAACTAAGAAAAATACAAGTCAATAGAAAAACTGAATCTAAAGGTACATGTGAGGGCTGCAGAGCCTGCAGTATCACTGTGGAAGCTGAGCAGTGCTGTCAAGACTGAGAGGACAATGATCTCGCTGCTCTGTGTGGGATTGTTTCTGCCTGTACATGGTATTTCATGCTTGACTACGTTCATTCATTCATTCATTCATTCATTCATTCATTCTTTCATCCAGCAAGTATTTATTGACAGTTTATATCATGCCACACACATTGCGGGCATACAGAAATGCCCTTCTAGAGGCTAATAAATGTCTCTCTCAGTAGTTGAAATGAAATGAATGTACAATCAAAAGGATTACAGGCTAGAAATGAGAATGTTTAGAGTCTACTGGTAAGGCTGGCAACCCTGAGCAAGTGATGGAGTAAGAGTGAATACAAAAGTGTAATGGCTAAGAGTTCAGGTATATGAGGCTCATAAGGAGGTCCTGTTTAGCTATCCTGAGTAATGAAAGTAGACTGACAGCTGAGACACAGGACCTAAGACACAAGCAAGACACTGTATGTTTTTTGTTTGTTTGTTTTTTGAGGCAGAGCCTCACCACATAGTGCAGGCTAGCCTTCAACTTGCTTATGTAGCCCAGGCTGGCATTTAACTCATGGTGATCCACCTGCCTCAGCCTCCTGAAGGCTGGAATTGCAGGTGTGTATCACCATACCCAACTCTGGGCTTTTGTTTATTGACGGGGGAATTGCTACCTTTATCCTAATACAATACAAAGATACTGAAGCTTTCTTGAAAGGACAGGGAATCTTCAGCATAATTTTCCTTGCAGTTGAAAAAGATCACTCTAGAGCTTGAGAGGTAGCTCAGTGATCTAAAGCACCTGCCTGGCAAGCACAAGGACCCAGGGTTCGATCTCTGGTACTTCATGCTCTGTTGGAGTCACCAAGCTGGTCACTGAAACCCAGACCTGTGGCACATGCCTAATCCCAGCACTGGGAGGCTGAAACAGGAGGATTACTATGAGTCCAAGCTGCACCAAATACATACAATAAAATAAAATAACCACTGTGGATATCAAAACATCAATAAATAAAATAATTTTCACTTTATGGCAATCTAGTCTCAAAGGTTCAAACGTGAAGTTATGTCGTTTGAAGAGCACCACTTAAGTATCACAGAAACAATAAAATAAGTTCAAACATTCGATTACTAAAGGAAAAGGGAAAAACCAGGTGATTGTTGGCAGGTGGCTGGAGAAGTGGTGTGGTGTGAATAAGAAGAATCCAACAACTGGCACCCAAAGAACAAAACAGGTTGAGAATGTGGAGGTACAAAGCACCCCAGACAGGACGAGTGACATGCTGTGCTAACATATGGTGCTGACCTGAACTTTCAACAGTTTCAGCACAAGAAAGAGAAATTCAATGACATTCAAATGAAAACTCATAAATTTTTGTCCTTTCCTGCCATCACGTCTTTCTTCCCATCCTTCAATATACTCTTGGCATCAGTTTGTGAGGGAGTTCAGACCTGACTGATTGACTTGTTTGATGGGTATTTGTTGGGCATTTCCTATGCCCTAGGTGATGAAAAAGACAGAACATGTGCTCAGCCTCATTCTCGAAGGTAAATCAAGTAAATCAAGAACAAGTAAACAAGAAAAGTATCAGATAATGACAAGAGTTACGCAGCAGATTAAAAGGAGTGAGGTGCAAGGGCCAGCAAAATGGCTCAGCAGATTAAAGTGCCTGCTAGCAGGCACAGGGGTCCTGGACTCGATTCCGCTGGCCTGCTGTGCCAGCCCCACTCCTGGGGCATGTTCAGACCAATTGAGACTGGGCATGGTGGCATGTGCCTGTATTCCCAGCTTTTGAGAAGCTGTAAACAGGCAAATCACTATGGGTCTGATCTGTTAGTGAGACCCTGAACACCCTGTAGAGTCCTCCCTAAAATAAAAAACAAAACAAAAGAAGTGAGATGTGATAGTGATGGATGAGTGAATTTGCCAAACTGGCTGCTCAGGAAATGTTGGTCATAGTGGACACTGCAGAGGCGAGGGGCAGTGGATTTCTAGGAGAGATCTGTGGAGCTGGGGTCATCAGTGTTGAGAATACCTGCGAGAAGAGTGCTCAGGGCCTGGACATGGAACAGGGAAGAGGCTGATAGCACTGTGCAGACTCTGGATTGGATTCTGACCTGAGAATCATGACCTGACTTTCGGATCCAATCTGGCTGCTGTGGTGAGGAAAGACTGCAGGGAAACACAAGTGCACATGTGGAGACGAGGGGGAAAGTGATCTAAATAATTCAATTAATGAGTGGCATTGACTTGGATCTAAGTGGTAGTAGTGAGTTTAAGAGGAGCTGATTGGATGGTAGATAAGCTTTGAAGGTAGAGCCAACTGGATTCAACAATGCATTAGATGAAGCGTGACAGAAAGAGAAGCCAAGCAGTCTCACATTTTTGTCTGAGGAACTTGGACGAAGTAGTTGTTATTAATTGGAAAAGGAAAAGCAAGATATTCCTGTTGCTTTATTCTTAGTGATAGAGAAGAACAGATTTGGGGTGTTTACAATATACTTTAAAGATTACATACTTGAAGAATTTCAATCCAAAACTTCAAGTTTAAAGCCTAAGTTCTGAAAAGGTTGTAGGTCAGAGGAGCAAGAAGACTGTAATGTCCCATGACCCTTCCATCTCAGCATCACTCAGAAGCCAATTCGGCTGTGGAGCCATGTCTTGAAGGGATTTTTCAGGAGGCTGCTTCACAACTTATTGGGGCCAGGCTGCTGCTGACATCTTAGGAGGAAGAGGATTTGTCCTTTGGATGCCACCACAGGGCAGCAGTCGTCCTGTCCCTAGTTCTCAACACTTGCAGGCTCTCACAGGGGGAGAATTTATGCTTCCATCTCCATGATTTTAGATTCTGGATTTAAAAACTTTCGTCTTTGAAGAAGGCATCCTTTTACTCAGTAAAGTAAATTTACTGGGTAAATTCCCAATAAACTTCAATCTATAACTGAGGTCTGTAGGTTTAGGTTCTTTGTGACAGCATATAAAGAAATAATTGAGAGTGCAGGTAGCTGGAAAATCAGGAAATTATGATGTTATGATGGAAGACTCTAGTTCATTTTGAGGGAAATTATCAACAATAAGCTGTTGACTTTTAATATAATAGATAAGTGAGTGGGCAGTTGGCTGTTTTTTTTTTTTTTTTTCTTTAAAACAAGTTGACTTAGTAAAATGGAAGTAACTCGATGGTTTAGTGTGTTCAAAAAAGGGGGCATGGAGAAGAGTCAGACAGTGCAGACAGTTGCTTTCAGAAGAGTTTTTTTTTTCTTGAGAAAAATGCAGGAAGAGAATCAAAGTGGTAAAAATAGGCTAGTGGAAGAGGTCATGCTAAACAACACAAAGATGAGAGGGAAAGGAGCGATTGATGGAGCAACGCTCTTGATGGATGAGAAAGAAAGCGATTTAGTGCTCGAATGGAAAAGTTATTCCTAGGAGCACACACAGCTCATCATGGCAGGAGCAGGAGACAGAGAGCAGATCAAGACTTGGCAGAGAAGAAGACTTGGGGAGATATCTAGTGAGGGCGTAGGGAACTTTTGCTCTATATTCCCAGTAAGAGTAGGAGGCAAGGTCACCAGCTAAGAGTGGGAATGTGTTGGAGTTGCTTGGGTTTGAAGAAAGTCAAATTTCCAGGTAGAAGATTATTGGGTGTACTTTCTTTTCTCTCTTTTTAAAAAGAGTGTATAAAATAGTAAAATAAGGAAAAGGAAAGGAAAGAAAAAGGAAAAGAAAAGAAAGGAAAGGAAAGGAAAGAAAAGGAAAGAAAAGAAAAGAAAAGAAAAGAAAAGAAAAGAAAAGAAAAGAAAAGAAAAGAAAAGAAAAGAAAAGAAAAGAAAAGAAAAGAAAAATGCCATTAGAAATAGTACAGAGGCCAGTCAGGTAGCTCAGCGCATTAAAGTACCTGCTTAGGCAGAGTCAGAGCCTGGGGTTTGATGCCCTAGCGTGCCATGCCGGGCTCACCCCTGGAGTGCACTGAGATGGTGATTGAGACTGGGTGCGGTGGTGTGTGCCTGTAATCCCAGCACTTGGGAGGCCGAAAACAGGAGGATCACTATGGATCTGATCTATGTAGTGAGATCCTATAGACCCGGTACTAAATACATTAAAAGTAAAGAAAAGAAACAGTGCAGAATTTCACTCTACAGAAAATCTCAGATGGAGGCATTTTTGACTTGTCTTTACCTCCAATTTTTAATTCATCATAAAATCTTATCTCGAAATACATTTAGAACAGTAATGGAAAATCTTTTAAGGACTGACTGCCAAAACTGCAACCCAAAACCCACGTATTTATTGCAAGGTGCCAACTACAATTAAATGTGAATGCGATGCTTTACTTTAGGGGAAAAAGAGAGAGAACAATTCATAAAATAACATCTTTGGTCTTGAAAGAGAAAAGAAAACGTGTTCCATAGCTTCACCATCACTGACCTAACATGACCATTTTTCACCATTTACATATCTGATCCATTGGTTCAAGCCACACCTACCCTTCCACCCCTGTGGATTATTGCAGTAGCCTCCTGAGTGATATCCTTATTTTCACCTCTGGTGTTTTTATGTCTTTTGATAAACCATAAAGATAACTCTAAGGCAATTTCAGATCAGTTGGAAGATCACTGGAAGATGGCAATAGCTCCCCTTCATATTCTGAACAAAAGGCAGGTCCTTAAGTGGGTTTACCAAGAACTCTTTGTTTTTGGCACGTCTTATACAATCCATCCTAAGGGTTTTACACAGCCTGCCCCTTTACCCCAAAAGCACACCCAATGACATCTGCATAGGAGGTGACCGAGCCAGCCACTACATTTTCAAGTGATCCCTATTCAGCAAACTCAGATTGCCTTGGCCTTACCTGTTCCTTGCTTTATTCCACTGCTTTATCTTTTTCCTAACACTGAAGCTTTTTATAATATATTATGTAATTTATTTGTTTTTAAATTGTCTTTCTAAAAGCACACATGTTTTGGTATGTGTTGGATGAATGGGAGAGATAGAAATTAATGCAATGAATACAATATCATTAACTGGCAGTGCTGAGAGCCCATCTGAGATTAACGGTTACACATTTAATTTGCAACGTGGGAAGCATCAGAAGGAAGAAGGAATAATGTGAAAAGGTGCTTTTGGTTCTTGAAAGGATGAGGGAGAAGTGAGACAACTTTAGAGGCATTGAATCAGCAACAGCAAATAATTACCTACAATTTAATCCCCTTATGAGACATGTAGGTACAGTTAAGTCCTCAGTGCTCTCGCTGTTGTATGCCTGAGGATGATGTTCAATTGCATTTGAAGACAGCTTGCTGATTTGGGACAGTGGCAAGTTATTAGCTTTTCTAAGTTCTTTTTTATATTCCCTTGTACCTGTGTAAATCAGCCCTTTAAAAGATATTCAGAGTAGCAAGCCTTAGATGGTAATGTTGGGTTATACACACACACACACACACACACACACACACACCCTTAAAATACACTTTTTTTATATGTTTGGGTGCTTTATGTGTGCATACAAGTAGTACATGTCCTGATGCTCTAGCAGTGCCTGCACTGTATAGCACATGGACTGGCTCCCTGAACAATAGCAAAGTTTCCGTACACCTGGTCCCCTTCCTGGACTCTAGTATATGAGATGACACTAAGTCTCACTATTGTTCAGCCACTGCACTTTTATCTTAAAGAACACAAAACAGTGATAGACCAAAAAAAAAGCATTAGAAATGATACAATATTTTACTAAACAAAGAATAAAAATTCAACAGTAGTTGCTGTATTACATGATGCTATCTTCAAATTAGTTGTTCGGATTACCATATATAAACATGTAAGATTCATCTAAAAAAAAAAAAAACAAAGAAGTTATAAGAAATACAAAAGAGGAAAAAATATCAGAGATTTTCAATAGACCAGCAGAAACTGACAATTATCCAAACTATTCTGCATATATACCTAAATACACCTCTTTCCCTTCTTTCATTTGTCCTTTTCCTCATCCCAGTCTTTCCTTCCCACTGAACATTTTCTTCCCTTCCGCAGTACCTGTTGTACTCTCTAGATTTTCATTGCTCTTTCAGGTTCTCACACCAGTGAGATAATGTGATGTTTGCACATGTGGATCTGATTTATTTCACTTGCCAATTTAGTCTCCAGCTGCATCCATTTATCTACAAAAGCCTCAAATTTATTTTTTATACCTGAGTAATACTCCATATAAAATATGATATAAAAATATCATATCTTTTTCTCATTCTCCCCTTGGTTTTGGTTGTTTCCTTGATTTAACTATAACAAATTGCACTGCTCTAAACATGGGTGCATATATATCACTGTAGTATGATTTCAGTTCCCTTGAAAAACTATTTAAGAGGGGAATATCTGGCTTCAATGGACCTCCAATCCTAGCTTTTTGAGGAACCTCGACACTAATTTCCATAATGGTTGTACCAGCCTGCACTCCCACCAATTTTTCTCCATAACCTCTCTAGCATTTGTTATTGGTTAACATCTTGATGACAGCCATTCTTTCTTGTGTAAGATGTTATCTCTACATTTTTAATTTGCATTTCTTGAATGACCAATGATGTTAGACATTTTTCATGTATTTATTTACTATGTGTATCTCTTTGATTTTGAAGTGTATATTTATCTCAGATGCCCATTTTTGGAATGGTTCTTTGAATTTTGGAGGCCAGATTTTAAAAATTCTCTATATGTTCTAGATAGGAGTCCTTAGTCTGATGGACAGTCTGCTATAATTTTCTCCTCCTTTGTGGGTTTTCTTTTGACTCTGTTGGTGATTTATTCCGATGTGCAGAAACTTTTTAAAAAGATAAGGTCACAATTTTAGATTCTTTGAAGTATTTTCTGTACAGTTTGACTTTTGTTCATAAGCTCTTTAGCTATCCCTAGGTCCTTCAGGTTCCTACCTATTTTCTTTTCCAGAAGATTTTGTGTTTCAGTTTTAATATTTAAATATTGAGCCTTTTGAGTATAGTTTTATGCATGGTGATAGGTATGGGTCTGTTTTGAGCCTTTGGCATGTGGAAAGCCAATATTTCCAGCACCATTTGTTAAAGAAGATATCTTTCTTCCAGTGAGTGTGTTTGGCCCCTTTCTCAAAGGTGAGGTGGCTGAGTGTGCTTGAAGTTGTGTCTACATCTTCTAATCTATTCCCCATTGATCCTTAGGTCCGCATTCTGCCACTACCATGAGGATTTTTATCACTATAGCTTTCTGGCATAATTTTAATTTGGGGATAATGATATCTCCTGCCTTTGTTTTGTTACCCAGGATTGAATAGGTTTGCAGGATACAAAGTCAACACTCAAACGTTTGCTATTCCAAGTCTGTTTTGGTTCCTGATGAATTTTAGGAAGATTTTCCTGCAACTGTGAGGTGTACTCATGGTATTGTAATCAAATTGCATTGAATTTGCATAACAATTTTGAGAGTATGACCATTTTTGCAATGTTGCTTCTTGTTATCCAGGAGCAAGGAATACCTTTCATTTTCTGAAATCCTCTTCAATCTCTTTTTTACAGAATACTAAAATTTTTACTGTAAAAATCTTTTACTTCCTTTGTGAGATCAATTTTTAAGTATTTCATTTGGGGGGTATTAGTATGAAAGATATGGTTTCCATAATTTCGCTCTTGGTGCATTCATGGTTTGTATATAGAAATGCTATTGATTTTTAAGTGTTGACTTTGTATCTTGCTATGCTACTTAATTTGGTTATTAAATCTACAAGTCTCTTAGTGGAGTTTTTGGTGTCTTCTCTGTACAAAAACATGTCATCTGCAAATCAGGACTCCTCTTCCTTTCTAATCATTATTCCTTTTATTTTTCTCTCTTGTCTAATCACTCTGGCTAATGTTTCCAGAACTATATTGAGCAGGAATCGTGACAGTGATGTCACTGTCTTGTTCCTAGTTTTAAAGAAGACACCATCTTACATTGAAACAAAGATATTTCAAAGTTCGAATTTTGACTGTACAGAAACCAGGAGATGATGGTGCTTTCAGTGTACAAATTCCAACTTGAATTTTTTTTCAGAAAGCAACATCATTTCATTTTCCTCTCCCTCCCCTCTCACCTTCCATTTTTCCCTCTGCTCTCTTCTTTTCCTTTCTCCTTCTTTTCCCTTCTTCCCCCCCCTACACGTACTCACAAAGCCAGAGTTACAAACTTTACATTTTGTGTTTTACAGTGTAATTAAGACATTAGGATTTTAAAATTCTCTTAAAATTTGTATGTCAGCAATAGTATGTATGATTCAGGTAGGACAGGAAGCCCAGGTATCATCTGACACAGGTATATATTCATCAACAGCTACCTCACCCTTCTTAAATTAAATTAAAATAAATTAAATTAAGCTAAATTAAATTAAATTAAACCTGTACTCAGCCTGCACCTGTATTTTCAGTTTCTGATCTAGAGCAGCAACCTAATTTAGTCTTTACACAAGATAAAAGCAAATCTTTATGCTATGCTGCTAAGATGCAACCAATTACCTCAGGCAACTTTCTGCTAATCACAGACTACTAACTGATCAGATGACCTGTGTGTCATGTAGATGCCTTTCTACGGTCTACCCCTCCAAGTACATGCTTAGCCAGCCAGCCGTGCACAGCATTCCCCTTTTTCTCTATATAAATGCTGTTTTCTCAGTTAAGTGGGCAGAGCTCTCTGAATTTCTCCTGGTTCTGAGTGCTGCCTGATTCATAAACCATTTCTACCCATAAATTTAAAAAATAATTACCAAATTTAATGAGTCAGAATTCACCTTCATATTTACAGGTAAATCAAACTACCCTACAGTCGAAAGAGTACAATAGCAGAACGTCAACTGATCTATTTCTCCAGCTCTAGGCAGAAGATGATGTAATCAACAATATCTAAATTTTAGAAAAAGAAAACTTCTTTCTTTCTGCATTTAGACCAGGGTCTACAAGGTCGCACTACATAGACCAGACTCAGTGATTCTCCTGTTTTCAGCCTCCCAAAGTGCTGGAATTACAGGCGTGTGCCACCACACCCAGTCTTAATTTCCATCTCAGTGCACCGTGGGGGCAGGACTGGCATGGCATGCCAGGGATTGAACCCTCACTGCTACATTCTGCCTAAGCAGGCGCTTTAGTCTGATGAGCTATCAAGCTAACCAAAAAACTTGTTTAAATAATCTACTAATGTTTAAATTAAAATATTTTCAAGTAGACTTACTTTGGAAAATGTTATTTTGTAGAAAATGACATGATTCTACCTTTAATCATCATAGCAATAAATGACTCTCATGCTGTGCATTTATGTGAAGAGAAAATTAATTTAGAATCTCTTTGATGGGTTTTGTTTTCATAAATTTGATTTACGTTGCATAATGAGATGAGAGATGCTGAAAGAGATGACAATGATATCATTCATTAGTCATAAAACCAATTCAGCGTATTTTCTTTTCTTCTTAAGAAAGGATTGTTAGTAACTATATTCCTGTACTGTAGAAAATACAGAAACCACTTACCAAGCAAAAATTAAACACAAATCTTTTTTTAAAAGGTTCTTTCCTTCTTGCTTGCTTGCTTGCTTGCTTCCTTGCTTTCTTGCTTTCTTTCTAATATCTTTACTATGATGCTTCTTTTCACAGAATATCAGTTGAATAGTGCCCTTCTGGGAGTGGTCTTTCAGTGTTCAGATGAGTAAGAATCTTCTACACTATTCATAAGGTGTGGAGGTTCTTGAGGCACTCAAAAAGAGACTAGGGATCAGTGTGTACATGAGGGGACCTAGAGACCTAAATTTCCAAAAGACCCCAAAATTCTCATGTAAAACATCCATTTTTTGAGAACAATGTTGTAAACTGTAACATTATCATTTTTATTTTAGTTAGCAGAGCTCAGTCTGATTATCCTGAATATAGCCTTAAATTAACCAGATTTTTTTTCAGTGAAACAAAATAGTAGAAATAAGATCTTCAGACAAACAAACAAACAAACAAACAAACAAAAAAGTCCCCTGAACAAACAATAAAAGCAAAAACCAAACCAAACCAAAGTAAATTTCCTTTCCTTGAATGAGATTAAAAGACTCCAATGACAAATGCTGCTCACAAAACTTCTTATGGTGTAAGAAGTCCATTTGATATATGTTTCTGCAGTACACTGATGCTACAAAATGAGGAGAAAAATAAATAAATAAATAAAGCATTAAATAAATAAAACACAGAAAGGAGAGTATGAAAGAGCAGAAGATTTCTGGATGACTTCAAGCTATTGTCTTAGAGAAGGGGGAAGGAGAGTATAGAAAGAAGAGGTTCAAGTCTAAGAAAATTTAGAGAAACCCACTTTTGGACGTGTATTGTCTTATTGTTTGATATGGACCTAGGTGGAAAATAAAATACATTCATACTGATGTAGTTTTAGTTCTATAGCTACAATGTACAAAGTGCTCAAGAAGTTGTATGATTGGTTTTATTGTTGGGATTCTTCTTGTGTAACTTTATATAACTTTTCATAAAACCTTTCTATTTCCTATAAAGAAATTCTGGTCATAAATAATTTATTTATGCATACAACATTCAAATAAAATAAGCATATTTAAAATGTGCCCCTCCTTCTTTCCTCTCCCCCTCACACCCGAGATTTGGAGCATGTTTGTTTAACAAGTGGGCTAATTTCTGCCTGAGTAGGGAGCACTGAACGCCAACTTTGCCTTGAAATTAGTGAAAGATGCTGACTTGAGCACTTTTGTGGGAGCAAGAATTTGGATGTATCAAGGTGTTGGGAATAAAAATGATGCAAAAGAATTCAGAAAACTAAAAATGATTGATTTAAAACAGGTAGAAGTAAGGGGCTAAATTTTGTACATTAGAAAAATGGAAGACATAACAAGAGATTAGAAATAAAAATGGAATTTTGGGTAGAGTTCCTAAACTTTATCATAGTAGTGAGATTGTTACCAAACTTAGGGATGTTTTCATTGTTCTCTTGGCTTGCTTTTTTCTCAGTACCACATCTCACCCACATCGTTTGTAGATTTAAGCATCAACAAATGGCTTTATGCTTTCAGTTTGAGAGGTACTGGCAGGGGCTAATAGGGTGTGTATATTTGAACAAGGTTTTCTGAGATTCTTATTTGTTCCAAAAAGAGCAACTGATACAGGAACGTGATCAAGTGCTACTGAAATCGGGCTTCAGTCTGATAAATGAAATGGAATTGTCTTCCATAAAGCATGATTCTCTCAATGTGTGAGCTATGTCTTCTAGCCTCTTACCTTACTGAAAGCTTTTCCTTTCATAATTCATTGTAATCCTTTTCACAGCGATGCCTCTTATGTATTTACTCATGAAAATATCACTATCTATAGATATTGCTTGCTCTGTAAGTAGCATTGTGCTACATATTTGAGATATCTCAAACAGTTAAGAAACATAATTTCTTACCCACTTCCCATAATCTTATATAGTATATTTTTCTAAATTTTGAAAGTTTAAGAAATATTCTAAAATTACTTAGAAATATTTAAAATTTCTTCATTGCACACTGATTTCTGCCTTAGCCTTGCTCATTCAAAGAACGTTCTTGAGATGTTCTAATTTGTGGAAAAATCAACTAAAACCAGAAATGTGAAACTTGACTAAGCCTTATTTAGAATTTAATAGCTACAAGTATACGTCATGGTGTACAAAATTATTTATTTATGAAAAGCAAATAGCCTAGTTTTCTGCATAACGTTTTATATCTGCTCTATCAATCATAAAATTGTTGATGGGTATTTTTACCTTGACTTCACAACTTTTTAAGTGATTTATCAGAAAGTAATCTTTGCTTAAAATGCTTGTAGGAAAGGAAAAGCAAAACGTCTATTTGAAAAATGCTAAAAGAAGTCTAACAGAAACTTCTCATTTTACATCTGAATAGTATTTATTTTCATGTTATTTATTTTGTCAAGCATGAGATTCTGTAACTACTTCTTGAAGTTACTATGCTTTATGTGGAATCATATGAATTGGTTTTGTTTAGATCAAGCAGTCACATACCAATAGTTTCCAAAAACTCCATCTTTGTATTACCCAGGGCTTCATTTTCTGTTTTCTTCAGTGTTCAGTGACTTGAAAATGTGAGGAAATCTTTGATTTCCTTGGCCAACAATCTTGTATGTATTTTATAAATTTAGAGTGATGTGTGGCTAGAACCAATTACCCATTCTGTGGATATAGTTGTCCCTCATAGGGATTTGCATTAAATCATCAATTATTGTTCTGATATTGCAATTTTTCCTGAATTTCCTCAAAGGAGATATTTATTAATACTGAGAAAAGGGAAAAATGATCTGAAATTTTGGGAGATCCCATAATAAGAGAAAAAGTTTATTTGATAATGTAGAAAGGATGACATATATGGATCATACTAGTGTCCAAAGAAAGATCTATTTTTATTGCATGCTAGATTATGTTTCCTTTACAAAGCAACTTTGCTGTTTTAAACAACATTTAGAATCAATCATAGACATCATGGAATGGAAGGCAGATGTGAGGGTCACCACTGAAGCCAGTTTTCTATGACCTCCTCTAAACTAATCTGTCTCTATTCTATTTCTAGTAATCTCCAGGGATAGATATTTCAGAGCCTCTTTCAGTAGTGTTTCAATAGTTAAGAACTGCAAGCAATGAAATATTTCTATAGTCATTTGTTTTGTTTTCATGTGACTGTAAAGGTAATAAATGTTTGTTATTTTGAAAAGCATAGATATTAACAAACAAAGGAGTGACACCCTCCCAGACTCAGAACCTTACTGATAGTGTCTGTATAGTTAAAACAACTTTTGTTGATATCACATTCCTTAGTTCTGTAAATAGAAACATTCAGGCGTTTTTCTTCATGTGATCCCTTTTTCTTCTTTCATTCTTCCTTCTTTCCTTTTACGGTTTCCTTCTTCATTTATGCTTTAGTTTTTCATTATTTTATTATGACTTTTCTTTGTAGCTTTAATAAATTTTGTTTGAATTGTGAAACTGGATAAACTGTTTTATTGGTGACTTTTTTAATTTTATGGAAAAATATGAAACAAAATTTAATAAGAAAATAATAGAATAACAATAGTTAATACATTCCATATTATTATCTTTAAAGTAGTTGCTCAGAGTTCAATAAATGGGCATAAAAATTTCCAAATGACATTAGCATGAATCTTCCTTTTCAATGAACAAAGTGACACTAGTACTATAACTGACCTTTCCCTTCTGTCCTTTTCCCTTCCCCACCTAGCTTTTTTTTCTTTTTGAACAATTTCTTCCCATTTCCCATATGTGTTGCACATTTTGGGTCTTATTTACTCTCTGAGCTCCTTACACTAGGAAGACAACGTTATTTTTGCATATTCAAGGCTAGTTTATTTAACTTACAAGCTTGGATTCAAGTCTCATTCATTTCTCTATAAATCTCTCAAGTTTATCCTTATAACTGAGTAGCACTCTACTGAATAAAAATATCACAACTTTTTTTATTCATTCCTCAATTGATGGATATTTGAGTTGTTTCCAAGATTTACCTATTATAAGCAGTGCTGCTATATAATGTGAGTGGACATACATCATCATGGTATGATATCTCTAATTCTTCTGGAAAGATTCTGAGGAGGGGAATAGTCATGCTGAATGGAACCTCTACAGCCAGTATTTCTAGGAATGTTCACACCTATGTCCACAGTGCTTGTACCAGTCTGCACTTCCACCAACAGTGGGCTCCTTTTTCCCCACAGCCCTGCAAACATTTACTATTGGTGGATTTCTGAATGATAGCCTTTTTTTCTGGGGTGAGATCGAATCTCAGTGGTGTTTTAATTTGCATCTCTCTAATGACCAGTGTCATTAGAAAAATGTTGAACATTTTCATATATTTATTTCCCGTTTTTATTTCTTCGTCTGAGAAGTGCCTATTGATCTCACATGCCCATTTTTTGGACGTTCTTTCAGTGTTGATTCTATATAGTTCCACTCTGGGCATTTGTAATTTACTGCTATTGCATAAAACTTGAGAATTACATTCATTTTTTTACATCATCTGGATATCAATTATTGCCTTTTATTAGGCTTTGAAATATATTAGAAATAACTTGACCACAAAATAAAAGAAATAGTGATCCTAAATATATCTATTTGAAATTCCATTATTTGCTAAAATGTAGTTACAAGTGGGAGCCTTACAATAATATTCCTTAGTGATTTAGATTATAATTATGTACTGAGAAGGGAAGTGGAGAATTTATGGTTTATTGTTAAAAATCTGGGTGGGCAGAATCATTAGGCAATAATATTTTTGACAATATATAAAATTATCATGGAATTACTAGCAGGATTACTACTCAGCTATAAAGAAATTACTACAGCAATGAGATATTGATTCTCTTAGGAAATGTTAGTTAGAAAGCTACTGTAATACTAACACCTCATATTTAAGAATGAATGACAAATTCTTTCATACTTTGAAAGAAAATATTTACCGTGCATCAATAGTTACAGTATAACGTGGGTAGATTCATAGGATGAATCTCTATGAGTAGTGTTTTCTATACTTGAGATAGAAGATGTGTGCAGGCAGAGAAGGGATAAGAACTAAGGAACTGTTTTACAGCATGTGAAGAAATCTTATTTATAAAGAAAGCCCAAAGGTTTGAGTTTCATTCATCATGTGTTATGGTTTGTGTCTAGTTGTCCCCCCAAAGCCTCATGTAATCACTGGGCAGAGACTTGTAGAGTTTGACACTTGATCCATGATCCCTGGGATTATGGGTTTTAGTACTGATGGGATTATGGGTCAAAGTACTTCTGGGATTATGGGTGTAGCCTAAGGCGGGGGCTAAGGTGGAGAGCCTGAATGTAATATAAAGAGAGACAGGAAGACAGACTAGAGCTGTTGCTGCTGCTCTGCTGCCCTGTTTGGTTGGCTGCCTCTGCTGCCATTTTGCTGCTGTTCTGCCGCCATGAACTGGATGCTCTCCGCCCTGCTCTACTCAGCCTTGGGTCAGCCGAATATGGACTGAAACCTCCATGAACTGTGAGCTAAATAAACCTTTTCTTCCTTCATTTTGAGTGTCGGGTATTTGTCCCAGTAATGAGCAAAAAGTAACTAAGACTTCATGCAACTATTTTCTAGATTAAATGACCAAACTTTTATTATATTTTTCTCAATTTCCTCAATCCAAGCTTATTTCTATGTTCTTTTGTCTTTCAGCTACTATTATTGTAAAACAAGAATTACTGTACATCCCTTAATTATTACAAATGAGCGTACTATAGTAGGATATCAGAGGTTTAGCACGTTATATTTCCACTATTGCTTTCTTAGCCTTTGTTTCTTAGTCCATAAATAAGTGAGACAGATGACATAATCTTTTAATTTTACTCAGTGAATATATCTTGTTTATATCCATAGCATAACATTTATCAGATATTAGCCTCCTAAAAAGCCATCGTCTTTCATTTTCATCATGACCTGAATCAGATATTGAGGACCATGATTTTAAGAAATAAAGTAGAAAGTTCTAAAATTGTGTTTAAAATTTAAAAAGGCCTTGTGGTTTTAATCTTACTTTTTCTCTTTTACAGATACTAGAACATAATTTTAAATTTCATTCTGTGTAATTAGCTCTGTGTTTCACATAGGATTGTAAAGAGTTCTGAGGACTATAAAATATGTCCTTTCATAGCCTTTTCTATAAGTATGTTTGGCTTACCAAACTAACAGAGAAATTTTCAAAGACCAAAACAATGTACATCACAATCACACTTAGGGTGCATTTCCTATACACCAGCTTTATATTGAAAAGTAGACAGGCATAACCCAAGAAGGATAAAGTCAGCCTACTTAGTCCCTAGCAGTTATTCCAGATCCTAATTAAAAGGACTTTTTAATGTCATTTAAATGCCCCATAGGGAATGGCTTGTCACTTTTTAAAAATACTTTGGCAGAACGCAGTGTCTCAATGTCATAAGGACACAGGCAGGAAAAGACAAATGGGTTTTGGCAATGTTTTCTCACATGGTTAATTCCAGACGGCGAAGCCAGTAAAGGAAGATGGGTCAGTGCCACAGAAAACACCATTCCCTATTTTTTGACGAGTTAAGACTTACAGAAATGGCTCCTCAGGCTTTAATCCACCTTTCATGATTTCTGCATCAAAGCAGAGGAGGGAACTAATAGCTGAACTAAGGCTCACACGGAAACAAATATATGTTCAAATTATTTCAAGAAAGCAAACACCTTTTAATTTTATACCAATGTAAAAATGAAAAAGATACTAAGCGTTTAGAAATATGGAAAGGATAAAAATGGCTAAAAATTTTAACAGTAGCTAATAAACAATGGGAAAAACTATGATGTGAATATAAATAAAAGTTTCATTCATAATTTTAAATTCTGTATTTAGGAAAAGATTTTCAAGATGATTAGTTATGGCATTTTTAACAAACTCAAAATGTAAGCAGCTATTTCAATATTTTTATAAACAAGTACATTTTCCCAGGCATAGATTCTTTTCTTTCAAAAACAAATAGCAGACAGCTCCTTTTAAATATTAAGTTATTGAGATGATTAAAATGATCATTCTGAAATTTACCTAAAGTGTTATTTGAAAACTTGAGTATTGGTAAGTGTAAGATATTTAATATATTACTTTCTTTTCCATGTACTTTCTGCATAAATTGTGCATTGTTAAATTTAAAAACTATAAGTATATAATCTAACATTTTTAAATATTGATTATGCTTATAAAGAAAAAAAAAACCTTGTGGCTTCAGTCTTACTTTTCTCCTTTCCAGATATTGGAAAATAATTTTAAATGCCATTCTTTATAATTAACCGTATGTCTCACGTAGCATTATAGAAATGTAATTTTTCTATGTGTACAAGCATGTTGTTTATCCAGTCTTTAATTCCTTTCTTTAGTCAAAATAAAACTTGTACAACTTCATATAATAATTCTTTCTTGAATTTATTGAGTAATTTCTTTAGCTTTCATTATGGAATTTGTAGTTATTTTAATTAATTAATTTAAAGAGCATTCTCATTTTCTGTAGGTTTCTGTTTACTACTTAGAACTAATTTGAGTTACTTACCTCAGTTATGTACTAATAGCCTCATTGGCTCAGGCTACCTGTGGGCATATAAATGTGAAGCATGCAGACCTGGCCATCTGTTTCATACGTGCTTCATGTTAATCTCAGTGGCAACAAAGCTACCGGCAGGGATCCTACAGAAAAATGCAACCCTTACTGGAAATATTTCAACACACTCCCTACAATATGAGATACATTGATTGGGTGAACTGTGGTTCAAAATGGAGTGATCAACCCTGAAGGGTTTCAGCTTCTGGTTTCTTAACTCATCTCAGGTCTTAGAGTTTTTGTGTGCATGTGGGTAAAGGAAAATACATTAGACTGGGAAACTTAAAAAGAAAACAGCCAGTCTTGAGGCTGGGAAGAAGCATATCAAAGAACCTGTCTCTGACAGATGCCTGCTTATGGCTTCATAATATAAAAGAAGGCATCACATTGACTGATGGAATGGGAATGAGGGAGGAGAAAAAGAGAGAGGGAAGGAAAGAGGGATGAGAGGGAAAGAAGGAAACAGACGAAGGAGGGGGAGAAGAGGGGGAAAAAAGAAAAGGAGAGAGGGGAGGACAAAGGGGGGAAGCCAAGCTCTCTCATCCACATCCAGGGTAAGGGCACTATTCCATCTTTTTCCAGTGAAACCCTGATGGCCTGAACAACTCTCAAAAATCTCACTTCTTAATCATGTTACAGTGGCAATTAAATGGCAAGGGGAAATTATTCAGGCCACAGCAATATATGTGAGCTTGATATCCGATGGACAAAGAGCCAGATTACAAGCAATCTGGAAGCAAAATGCCAACTTTTAGGAATTATTATTATTATTATCATTATTATTATTATTTTGCAAAGATAATGTTTATGAAGAGTAAACATGTAAATAACTAGATGAATCAGCAAATAGCTGTGATGTGAGCTACCTCCCGTACAATTAATTCTCTTACTCTGCTCCAGCAAAGACTGGAAGGAGGAGCATCACGGCTGCTCCAGCCACCCCAGCAGAATCATGGACCACAATACCCTCCCTGGCTAACAGCTCCTTGTTTCCCTGCTTTTCTTACAATCTTGTTGCATATGCTCGTTTGCCTGAAAAACACGATTTCATTTTACTGTGCTTTAAAACTATAGCAATGGAAGCATCTCGTAAGACCGCGACGTGCTTCTTTGGCTCAATATAACATTTATGAGAGTCGCACTTGTGCGGCTGTATTCTGTTTATATTCTGTTTGCTTTCATTGCTATGTGACTGTGCCTTGCTGTCTGAACATGCTTTCTGCTACAGACAACACTATTATGAACAACACTCTGTGGCCTTTCTTCTACATGTATCCAGTAGCACATGTGCATAACGTCATAATGCAGTGGCATGTTAGGGTTGTAGGATATGTCCACAGAAGCACACTACGGCCCACTCAGATTTGCTGCTATGCTTATTAGGATCCCTACTGTCTAACACCTACCCTTAAATTTAATTATTAATCAGTATGTATTAAAATAATTTTTTAAAACCTAGGTACTTACTCGGCAATAGCTAATAAACACAATTCTTGGTTATTAAAATCAGTCAATGTGTAATACACATTATACATACACAGGCAACTAATAAATTTTATATGGTAGCTATCTACCATATTTAGGATTTTAAAAATAATTACTATCATAATTAATTAAAATGGAAACACACATTTTTCTCTGGCTTGCTAATGGTGTTTTTTTTTGTCATTTTGAGGTAGGGTTTCACTGTGTAAGTCAGACTGGACTTGAACTCAATTTGTAGCATGGGCTGGCCTTAAACTTGCAGTTATCTTTCTGCCTCCGCTTCCCGAGTTCTGGTAATATAATCATGAACTATCCATCACACTCAGTTATAAGTGTAAGGCTGATAGGTGAAAAACGAAACGTTTCAAACGTGTTTAGAAAAATTCACACTTAACTCAGTAACTTATAAATTGTTTTCTCTCAAAAGCAAACAGTATTAGTACTAAACATAAATATTTTACACACAGCAGTATTATGTTAGAAAATTCATATTTCCTCACTAAAACTAAGACCGAATAATTTTTGCATTTTGATTCCTATAATGAATATATTTTTATTTAAATTTATTCTTATTCATGGCATCAGTTACCCTGGGGAAGATGTCTGTCTTTTCTGAGATTTTTGTAAAATCTCTTAATATGGCAAATCTATAAATTTTAATCTGATAAATATGTTGAAAATGTGCTTTCTCATTGTGTCATTTATCTGCAATATTAAAATTTTATGTGGGTACTTTTTATTATCTAGTTTCAAAATTTATGTTGTAATGTCATTGTTTCTACTCAAGAGCTTTGCTTTAGAGATATAATCCCTAGATTGCATGAACATTTTCCCATGTAGTTTTCTAGCTCTTTTAAAATTTCTTATTCCTACGGTTCTATTTCTCAAAACATGTAGGGCATGATTCTATATACTACCCTATGTACTACTGTCAAAAATATCCTGTCTGGAAATTATATTAATAATTATATCCATCCTTATATGCATAATTAAGTACTTCATGATTTATTTCTTCCATAACTTGTTTTAAACAATGTCCAAATAGAAGTAATTAGCTAGTTTTTCTCACCATTGATATAATAGAGTCTCTGATAAGTTTGGTCTCTGGACTTATTAATTTGCCCATTGATTTATTTCCAAGTCAGAAATATGTACTAACACTTGTTTAGAGAAATTTCCTTATTTTTTATTCTTTTCAACATTTCTTTTTTTATTTTTCACTCCTTAAGATGACTTTTAGGAGTTGCTTGTCAAACTCCTAATTATGATTAAGTTTATTAATTTGGTAGTGCATTAAATTTGTAAATACATATTTGAAAATTTATAATGTATAGTGTTGTGATTTCCCAACCAGGAACATTGTTAATATTGTTGGTTACTCAATTCTCATATATCTGACTCGAAGTATAGTCCTCTAAATTTAAGCATGTTCAGAATAAAAGTGAAGCTAGCCAACTTCTATCTTCTATTTTAATGAGGATTAAAGGGAATGAGCGAAGCACAAATCTGAAGTGAGTTCACTTTTTTCACTCATGTGATTTCAAGCAAAATCTTAGTATCAGGAAGGCTTTTCAGATTATCTTTAAAATATTGTGTGACAAAAGCACAATAGAACATAGCATTAAAAATGCCTTCACTTTATTACAACATGAATGAATAAATGATTGATCTAATTGCAAATATTATGTGATAAAGTGGCTACATAGGGCTTGCTGTAATTTCATAAAGATTAAGGATTACAAAGTGCTAAAGAGACAAGATCAGCTGGTGCTGCCTTATACCCAGCTTGTCTGCCTTCGTGCGCCATGTTGGAGTGGGGTGAGGAGTGGTGTAGCAATCTGCCCAAGCATGCGGAAAAGCAGCATGCTGCAGCAGAAGCAGAAAGCAGGAAGGTGCCTGCCAAGATGCCAGGGTCTGATGTTATTAAGACACTGTGGAGAACCACTATGCTAACACGTCTAAAGCAAGAAACATTTATGCAGGGGATTAATAAAATAGAAAAATTTATACTAAAAACAAGAAAACAATAACCTAAATTAAAGTATCTGGACTCCTGACTTCAAATCCATAAGTAATGATAGATTGATGAACTGGAGTAATCAAAATGAAAATAAGCAAGGAAACCAATACATTGAAAAATCAACTGAAATAAATGCAACTATATATAAATTTGCTGACATAGGCAAATAGAGAAAGATGATTTGGACTGTCTTTAGGATGTAGAATTTTTGTCTATACTTCCTAGATTTCTTATTAGGATATCAAAACTACATAAGCAGTTTGATTTCTTGTAAAGCGGTATTTTACAAAAGGTATTTTCTTACCTTCCTGGAAACCTCATTCTCTTCTACTCCAGGTGTGGGTCCTAATATGGTTACACTCTCTGGTTTTACCAATAATTAGAATTATGCCCAGAGACAAGTAGCTTAACATTTTTGCACTTTAATTTTCTTATCAATGAAATATAAATTTAGTATTAAAACAGCAGTACATGTTTTTAAATTAGCTGATTCTTTATAAAATCTCTATTTCTAGAAAATATCTAAATTTTAATTGCACCTTTTATAATATCTTGATCTTTGAATCATTATAGGAAAGTATTTTTTCTTTCCTTCCGTCTTTACTTAGTTACAATTGAAAATTTTGTGGGTTTTAGTTATATAACTTGCTTTGAAGTATGTAGTACTAGATACATTGTGTTAACTTGGCTAGATGCCTGGTCATTGATATTATATCAATCTGGCTACATTGCCTGGCAGTTCCACACTGTGGACTGTGAGGGCCCTGCCCTAGAATAACTCAGCATAAAAAGGGATTGAGGAAGAATTCAGCATTCCACTTCATCGGATGAACTTCAGTCTTCACAGTCAGCTTGGACTTTGTCTCCTGGCTTCCAGCACAGACTCTTCAGCCTCCAGATTGGAACCTTCAGTTTTCTGTAGCATATTCTTTCTGTCTTCTGTTGAAGACCCAATAGCCTACCATTGGAGACCATTAGAGACTATTAGAAACCGTTATAGATCGTTAGAGATGGAACACTGCAGTGAGCATAAAAGCCTTGGGACTGAACCCTTCAGTTGGCAGTGTGCAGATGCTCTTGGCATTGTTCCTCATCTGACTCTGGGACTGGCACATCTTGTGTTATATCTGTTCCTTGTATTATGTCTGTTCCTCTAGTAAAACCCTAAAACAACACATATTATGAGTGTTAACCAGGATTAAGGAAATTATATCCATCGCTTCACATAACTTAAATCCATCCTTCACAAAAGTAGCTGCCTCTTCTCCTTACCTTCCACTAACTTTTCTTCTTCCTTTCCTTTCTTATTAAGGACACTTAAGATTTATCTTCTTAGCAGATTTGAAATGTACATTTTAAATTAATTACACTATTGGACACGATACCCCCAGAACTGATTCATCATGAACAAATGAACTTTCATGCTTCTGACCATTATCTCCCCAGTTTCCCCAGGGGTCATATTTTTATGAATTTATTATTTTACATGACCTGTGTGAGTGAAATCATGCAGTATTTCAATCTTCATATTATTTATTTCCCTTACCAGGAATTTTTAATAGGTGGGACTAAAGAGAAGGTATTTGGATCATAGAAAGATCACATTAGGGAGGTCTCCATGAAGATCTCTTCCCTGGAGGTAATTAGCATTCTCCAGAATGAGTTGTCGTGAAGAGAAGTGACCTCACATCTTGGTTTTCCCCTTATGCGCCGTTTTCCTTTCTGTTTTTTATTTTTTCCACAATGTTGTGGTACTGCCAGTAGCATCCCCACAAGAAACCATAAAGAAGCAGCTCTCTGATCTTGGAATTTCAGTCTCTATACCTGAACTGAAGAAATGCCTTTTCTTTATAAAGTTTGTGGAATCAGGAATTCTGTTACAACAACCCAAAACAAACAAATAACACTTTCCTTAAAGGTAAGGTGATATGTCTTTGTGGTTTTGATATGTATATTCCTGATGGTTAGTCAGGTTGAGTATGTTTTCATACATTTTTGGATATTTATTTATTTGTTTGTTTATTTGTTTATTTATTTATTTTGTGGGACTAGGGTTCAAACCCATGTCCTTGCACTTGCCAGGCAGGCACTTGTGCCATGGAGCTCTCTCTCCACCCCAGTTTTGGATATTTATTTTTTGGAATTGTTATTCAGATTCTTTGTCAATTTTCTGTTCAGGTAGTTCTTTGGTCATATATATATTTTTTTTTTTTTTTTGAAGGGGACATCTCAGCCCACCTTGAGGGCAGGGCTGGCATGGCATGTGGTGCCAGGGATTGGACCACAGTGTCCTATGCCCGCCAGAGCTTGCTGAAGCAGGCACTCTGGACTACTGAGCTATCTCAGCAGCCCTCAAGGTCCTTATGCATTTTGGATATTAATCTCTTACCAGAGATATGCTATGGCACTGTTTTCTCAAGTCTCACAGGTAGCATTTTCACTTGCTGACTCTTCCTTTTGCTGTGCAGCTTTTTGATGGATAGTGTGCCTAAGGAGAGTCACCTAGAGAGAAAACATTCTCTCATACTTTCACAGAGAGCAACCTGGTCAAGCAATGGCCATAACTCATCCAGATGGCTGATACTGTCAACAGTTGTACAAAGCACTGTTCACAGTTTCAACATTAAATCTGAGGGGATTTGACTGACATTGGAAGATACAAAAGGCACATGTTTTTCTATACAGGTCTTGCTTAAAATTGCCATTAACCACCTAGCAGAAAAGTTTAACTATTACTCATAAAACATAAAGCTAGATTAGCATGCTGAGTAGTAAAAGGCTTAAATCACCAGCTTCTGACATTGTCAGTTTCACTACAACCCACTGCAATTGTGGAACATTGGACTATATATACAACTATTTTCTCTTAGTTCAAAGAGAAGAAATTTTTTTTACAAATATTGATTAGAAAAGTTATCATGTCTAAACATGTAGTTTGTACAACTATTATGAGGGCAACAATATGCATGGCATCAATTATTGTGAATGTACTACTATTGTGTTTTGAAACTGTCATATTGTTATTTCTTATTAAAAGTAATAAAAAATTAAAAGAATATGTTTAGTTTTTATCTTCAGTGCTTAAACATGAATTTTGTTTAAATTGAGTTTGATAACCAAGGTATCAGTATAAAACATATCCTTCTAGGTGAGAAAAACGACAGGCAAACTACATCTTTATTCCAACAAGGTATTCTGTGATATTTTTTACTAAATTCACCTTTAAATGATGATGGGTAGTAATATGATTAAGTAAATTATTTGGTGGTAGAATAAACAAACCCCAGGAATTTGAGCAGCATATTTTGTCTTGATACTCTACTGTTCAAAGCTACCCAATGAGTGAAAGGTGTTTGATGAGTAGCATATATGTACTTTTACATTTGAGTGCTATATATATATATGTCTTAGTTACTTTTCTTTCATTGCTGGGACAAATATCTGACACTCAGAATGAAGGAAGGAAAGGTTTATCAGCTCACAGTTACTGGAGGTTTCAGTCCATATTTGGCTGGCTCAAGGCTGAGTGGAACAGAGCAGAAAGCATCCAGTTCATGGCGGCGGAACAGTAACAGTATGGTGACAGAGGCAACCGACCAACCAGAGGAACAGAGAGCAACAGTTCTCGTCTGTCCCTCTTTATATTACATTAAAGTTTTCTGCCTCAGGCTATCCACTTTATGCTACACCCATAATCCCAGAAGAACTTAAAACACACAATGCCAGTGACTCATGAGTCAAGTCTCAATCTGTAGAAGTCCCCACCCCATGACTGCATGAGACTTTTGGGGGGACAACTAGACATAAAGCATAACAATATATAAGCAAAAATATCTTTTCCTACCATGCTGATCACTGGATCATAGACTTCAGGTTTTATTTTACTCTATTTCCTTGGTCCTTTCTCACCTTAGCTCTGATACTCAGTGTCCATTTATTCCTTGGGCCTCATCTGCTTCCTGTGTGTGTGGGTGTGATCAAGTTTATATTTCTATTGTAAGAAATCAAGTATCTGTAAAAAGATGAATTATCTAAAATTTCATAATTAAAAAGAGTGAAGTGGAAGTTCTGACATGAAGTGAGGTATATAATTATACTTATCTCATCCTGAGTGTAGTTTTCCCATAAAAGGCATTCTTAAAAACCCTGGACAGAGTCTTAGAAAGTTAATGGATAGTAGAGATTAGATAAAACACGGTCCAGCCAAATCGCTGAGCGAATTAAAGAACCTGCAAATAGGCGCAGGGGCCTGGGTTTGATCCCCAGGCATGCCATGTCAGCCTGCCCTGGGGGTGCGCTGAGACAGTAATTGAGACTGGATGTGGTGGCGCATGCCTGTAATCCCAGCTCTAGGGAGGCTGTAAACAGGTGGATCACTATGAGGCTAATCTAGTATTGAGCCGCTGAATACTCTGTAGACCCTTCCCTAAAACACACACACACACACACACACACACACACACACACACACACACACACACACAAGTCTAGGGTTCAAAGTGCATTAACCAGATTGACTGATTTTCCCATGCTCCTCTAGAGTGTAAGGTGGTCCCAAAGCCAGAAGAGGGCACCAAGGTGCCAGGCTGGGGTTGAAGGCCTCTGGCTCTCTGACAGATGCAAAGGGGGCTCAAAAATCTTGGAGTGGGGAAGTCCTCCCATTTCTACACATTTGGTTTTCTTTCTTACACCCAGCTTCTACACAAAACCATAAGAGCCAGCAGCAAAGTGATGGCAGCAAAAGCCAGGAAGTGTTAAGGGTCCCAGGGGAAAGAGGTCTCCACTTGCAAAAGCTGTGATCCTGAGAAAGTACAAGAAACATTTGTGGTGCTTCTTTTCTCTGTCCTGTGGTCCACTGGCTGTGGACATGGACAATGTCAAGGCACTGTACAGTGAATGGGGCAAAATCTAGTAGGAAGTTTTATGGGAATGAAATGCAAATAAAGTTGTAGACTTGAGACTCATTCTTATATAGTCAATCCTATAGTACCTGACAGAAGAGCATGTATGAACCACATTATCATATTCTAAAAACTGAAATGTGTTTCACACTAGCGTTATTTATAAATTTTTTTCTGATTTTATGTTTTGCATTTGGAAATGCTTTATATTACATATGATGAGAGTACATTAAGGAGTAGAGAGAAAGAAAATACTAAGGAATGAATCTTAAAATTTGGAGTTTTGAAAAGAGACAAAGATTTAAGAATGAGCAGAGAACTTGGGAGGCTGAGGTAGGAGGGTCATTGCAAATTTAAGACCAGCCTGAGCTGCATAGAGAGGCTGTGTCTGAAAAACAGCAATAAACAAACAAACAAACAACTAATAAATAATAAAAATTTTAAAATGATCTGAAGCCCTGAAGGAGAGCAGAACCTTGTCCTCATCTCCTCTTCTTGGGCCAACCATTTCCCTCTCCAGGCCAAGGGAATAAAACCACAGGTAAACCAGTTCATGTCAATTACTGTTCTGTATCAGTAAAAGTTTGAAGTTAATGACAAATCAGAAGTTTATGAAATAGCTGTAACACACCCTGGCTCCTACTCTTGGAGCCTAGAACATCCACTTGCTCTTGCAAAACTGTACGTAGTGTGAGAACCTCTGGGTCATCATGCCTGAGAAAGGACATTACTCCCAAGTCAACCTGATCACATCCAGTTTTTCCTCAAACAATTGTGATTTCTGCATTGTTAAGTTTCACGTGTCAATGTCTGACTGTTCTTTTGCTGGGCATTAAATATTTTTGTGTTAACGACTTTAAGTCCTGTTTTCTGATTATTACTAGAGTGCTCTCATCTCTGGCGGAAAATTTTAGCACAGAAAGTGATTTAGGCCCAAGGCTTAACTGAACTATTCTGTTATATTTGGTGCTTTAAGAAAAATAATAAAAATTGTCATACTATTTTTGAGAGGGGACAACAGAGTGGAGATGAATGGCTGCATGCTTTACGAGCTGGGACAATCTATGGATAATGTAGACAAGGACTCCTGAATTTTTTTTTTTTTTTTTTTTTTTTTTTTTGTCTTTTTGAGACAGGGTCTCGCTATGCAGTTGAGGCTGGTCCTGCGCTCACTTTTGTAGCCCAGGCTGGTCTCGAACTCGCATCAATCCTCCTGCCTCAGCCTCCCAAGTGCTGGGATTACAGGTGTGAGCCACCATGCCCAGCAGGACTCCTGAATTGAGCCTGTGGCAAAGGAACATCTCCCAATGAAGGCCAGAAGAAGAGTAAGAGATGTGGTAAGATTTTGTTTTCCTTAAGACTTTTAAGAGATAAACCAATAGTTTAGGTGAAAATACTAGTATGTGAAGACAAGTAATTTGAATGTAAAGAAAATTATCTCATATTTAAATGACTGCAAGAGAGCATTAATAGAATATTTATGAAATTAGCAAGCAATAGTTCATTATAAATCACTAAGGATTATTTTTGCAAGATTATAAGATAGGCTAAACTTAGTTCAGAGTCTATTTTCTTGCTAATGAGATAATTAAAATGTCAACCCAAAATGAATATATTTCCAGTATAGCCATGACCCATGTAGTTAAAAATGCCTCATAGGAAAATAAACTTGTTATTGTTAGTATAAGGGCATTTTTATTAGTTAAGAAATAAGGTATGGGATTTGATTGAGATGATGTAGTAACGTCACCTGCCTTCTCATAAATGAAAAAAGAAACCTAAATAGTGAATTTTTACCAATATTAAAAAATTTTAAGCTTAAAGGTAAATAGATAAAGGCATATTTTATTGCCTTAGCAATATTAAGCTAGTAATTACTCTCCACACAAGTGAGCAGGTAGGAACATTTGGCAGACCACAGGAGTTTAATGCCTATGAAATTACCTTTCCTCGAGTTCATTAGCACAGGTGTAGCATTGGTTACCTCATTTTCACTCTCATTAGGTAGACAGTGTGGCAGTATTAGCTAACTGGAAACTAGTCTCCAGAAGGCTTTTTCTTCCTCATCAGTAGATTCACAGATATTACCCATTATATTTTTTATTAATACATATAATACAGAAAAGTAGAAGTGTGACACAAAACATGTTGGATGCAAGCTAGAATTTTGTTTCTGAAACCATAGATAAAATATAAACTTCATTTTTCAATCCTATTCTTTTTTAAAGAATACAAAATAGTAAAAACAAAAAAAGTATTAGAAATAATACAAAGTTTCTTTTTTTATATATTTTAGGACAGGGTCTACACGGTTGCACTACGTAGATCAGACTTGGACTTGTAGTGATTCACCTGTTTTCAATCTCCCAAGTGATAGAATTACAGGTGTCTGCTACCACGCACAGTCTTAATGGCCTCTCAGTGTGCCCTGGGGGCGTGGCCTGCATACCGTGCCTGGGATTGAACCTTGGCCCCTGCTCTCTACCTAAGCCAGGCCAGCCCTCAAAATTCCTTTAAACAAAGTAATAGGAATTCAACAATGTTTGTCATATTGCATGATGTTATCATCAGATTAGTTGTTTAGGCTACCAGATATAAGCTATCAAAATTGGCTTAAAACTAGAACAAAACAATAAAAAGAAAATTATAAGAAATTTAAAAAATAAGAATAAAATAATTTTAAGCATTAACTTCTCCTTTCAATAGACCAGCAGAAATCAGCTGTATAGTTATCCAAACTGTCTTGCATACATGTTTTTACAACTTTGCATCACAAAAATTTATCAAGTGAATTACTGAAAAACAAGTGCTGCCATTGTGTGACAATTAATTTATGTCAACTTAGTTCTGCAGTGGTACCCATATACTTAGCGAGACATTACGTTGAATGTTTCTTTGAGAATGTTTTGGGCAAGATTAACATTTAAATCACTGGAAATTAAATAAAGCATGTTGTCCTCCATTTAGTGTGTGAGCCTATTAAATAAGCTGAAAGTTTTAGTAGAGTACAAGGCTCCATCTTCCTGAGCTAGGAGGAATTCTGCAGCAGATGGCATTTGGAGTTGAAATGCTCTTTCCTGGGTCTGAAACTTCCAGCTTATAGACTGGAAGGGGAGATTTTACATTTGCCAGTCTCCATACGCACATCAGCCAATTATTTAAGACATATATCTGTCAAACACACACACACACACACACACACACACACACACACTATTGTTGTTTCTCTGGGGAACTTCAATATGTCCTTTGATGCTAGTTTTATTGAGATGATGATAATGAGCATGATTGTAAAATTGGCAACAATAGCATATATTTAGGGGACATTAATTGTGTGTGGCCCTGTTTTAATATTTATACAGATTAATTCATTTAGCATCTCCCTAGGTGAGTGCTGTGATTATTTTCCCTCTGAAAATAAGGAACCAACAAGAATTTGTTTCAATTTGCAGAGGTGCTGGAGAGGTAGAGGACCAGACACGTCAACTCCAATTAATGAATAAAGTACCAAACGACTGTCTGTCATACCAATTTAGCGACCATATATTTGAGTTTAGAGCTTCAGGTAAGTGAAGTTTTTCAAGACAAGAACTGCATGTGTTTATCCTTGGAGCCCTGTAGATTTCCTTTGAACATTTTATTGGCATGTGTTTTAAATAGTCCTCCTGCAAAGGAACTTCCTTTGTTTATTTCTAAATCCTGACTTTTGTCCTTCTCTTGATGCGGCTGCTGACCTTTATCATTCCTTAAAGCTGTAAGAAAATCAGAGTTATTCTAAACTAACCCCAAATTTCTGACTTGGCAGAAATTTACCAGAGATAATTCCCTGATATATAGTGAGCAAGAGGTAAATATCAAGGGATTGTTTAATCAAGCCCTTTGTTGAAACTGTTCAGAAAGATATAAAGCCGAATTGGGAGTTAGGGAGGACAAAGAAAGAGGACACAAAGTTAGTATTACTATTTATTTTTTTCAAGACTATTCTTTGCTGGGTTACTGTTGGCATATTTAGCATTAAATCATTGGATCAAGATATTTTAGTCACCAGAACATATATAGAACAATGATGGCATGAATGTCAAATGCACAACTAGGAAATGGTTTATACTATTTCTTAAGCTACTTATCCACAGAAAATAATTTCAAAGAAATCATTATGGCTTTGAATTTTAGCTTTGTTAAGTTATATAATATGAAAAAGAAAATTCTGTTGGCTTCTTCTGTAAAAGAAGGGATTAAATGTCACATTTTACAATAAATCTAATTCCATATTTGTTTATTGCTATCTGTTCTGTAAATTATTCACATTACTATTCCTTGTGAAGGCTGTCAGAAATGCAATGCAATTCTCCTTTACTCCTTGAGAGAGATTCATTGGCTTCTGATGAAACTACTTTTTTATCTTTTACTGAAGACAGAAAACTTATTATCAAGAAACAGATTAAAGCTGATTCTGTAATTGTTAGCTAAACACCCAGGAAATACTCAACTCCCCAGCTGTCTTTATTTCCACTTTGCAGAGAAAACAGTAAGCAGTTATGATGTTTTTCTAGTAATGTTCTAGGACAGATGATGGGATCTTTCAGAAAAACAGCATGAAAATAAAAGAAGAAAAGTTAATTTAATCGAACTGTGTAGAAGCAGAGACATATCAGAACATCAGTGAAGAGAAAATGTACACTGTTAAGCTATTAATTTGGTTACTTAAATTTCTAATTTTAGGCATTTTCAATTTGACCTTTGTGTAGGAAAATCCATTCAACAGAGATATGCAATTTGAAAGCCAAAGTGGACCTTTTGAAAATCAAATCCAAATGTTTGTGTTTGTCTCTGTGTGTTTTGGGAGAACTTGTAAGGAACAGTTTCAATCCCAGGGTCTCCACTTAAATGCTATCCACATGACTTCAGGTCCTACAGGGACCCCTCAAGAAGAGAGAAGTAGGCTGGCGCAGGTGTCAGCGTGAGACCAAAGCATAGCAGAACAGCTTTACAAACACAACAGGAAAATAACGATCTGTGATCAAGTATTCTGGTTCTTTGATATTGACACCTACTTCCCAAAAGTGTTTTGTGAATTTGTGATATGCATTTATTAAACACAAATATACTATGTATTAAATGTAACCTATTATCTATTAAAACATTTAAATAATTTTTAAAAATCACTCTTATGGTAAGGAGAGTCGTGATGACGTCTGTTTTCCTGTGATACCTTTTTCATGGAAAGATTATTTGTAGAAGAAATTTATCTGTGTGTAAAACAGTTCATACTCTCAGTGGAAAGCTGACCTTATGCTCTCAGATTAGTGGGCAGATACTTTGAACTGTGATAAGTTTAAAGACAATGGAAATTAGTTGAGGCAAACTTGACCAGGCACACAGAGGAAGAAAGGACATAAATTTTCCTGGCTCTGAGGACTGGGGAGGAAAGGATGAAGTAAGCAGGCGCAGGAAGAGAATTATATTTCGAAGAGCAGCACATATACAATCCCTATGCATAGAGGGAGGTCCCCGCGGAGAAGGCTAGAGTGCTGGAGAAGAGAGAGGTTGGGGAAAACAGGTTGACAACGAAGCTGGACAGCTAGCAAGGGCCAGATCTTACAGCAGTGTTCCTGTAGGGCTTGTGAAAGACTTGGGTCATTACTGAAAGAGTAACAGGACAAAAAAAAATTGGCTACAAGTAGTGTGTGTAGGGGAATAAGAAGTGTTAAGGAGTACAGTAAGATCGGATTTGTATCTTTTAATAGTTTCTTTACTATAGAGAGTAGTTTCGATAAAGTCTAAAATAAATTCTGGCAGCCCAGTTAGGATAGACCCAGATGAAAGGTGAAGATAAATTGACTAGATCAGTGGCTATGTAGGTGATGTTAATGGGATCTAGAACTGATTAAGTGATTTGCCCAATTTTGGTCACCTCCTTGATGTTGTGGGTGACAGATTGGAAGTGTGAATCTCTGAATTCTAGTTGGCAGTTTGAGCAATAGATAGGTGATTTTGATGTTCATTTGGAAGAGTTGGCATTGTGGAACTAAGAGCATGGTGTAATCTAGGGCTTGCTGATTGTGGAAGTTTTGAGAAATCCAGTCCCATAAGGAGTGAAGGATAGAAGTTGAGCCTAGGAGAGCAGAAATCCTGAAATGTTCAACCAATGAAAATATAAAAATGGATAAAATTAGTCTGGAAAAAAAGAATTATTATAGAAAGAGAAGGGAAATAAAAGCCAAAGTGGGGGAACTCAAAAGTCAAAAGAGAGGTGGTACTAGATATTCAGGGAGATCCCGGGCATGGCGATGCACTGCAGAGGTGGAGGAAAGAGGACTGCCTTGAGCTGAAGGTTACACTGGACTCCACGGTGACTTAAAGCCTAGCCTGAATTATAGAGCTCCTGCCCTCCCAAACAAACAAACAAACAAAACACCAACAATAACAGTAACAATAAAAACCAGATATTCATGAAGAAAGCAGAGAATATCATTCAAAGGGAAAGAAAAGGTAAAAGAAGCTGTAAGTGGTTGGGACTGATAAACGATTAAAGAATTGTTAATATCAAACTGAAAACTCTCCTTAAATTGTGTGACAGGATCACTGCAAATCTTAGGAGGAGTTCTGTCTTTTGATGGATTTATGGTTTTCATCATGCTTAAGCTAATACTTAAAAACTAGTATACTGGGTCATGAGCCAAGTGAACATTTAATTTAAGACTATTTTCCAGTTCATTTGTATTAACCACCCCATCAAAATATGTTAGAGTTCCAGTTGTTCCACATGCTCCCCAGTACCTGACACAATCAGTCTTTTATTTGGTTTTGTTTTTTAATATCTAAATGGCAGCAACATGACATATGATGGGCAGCATATATTTAAATTGTGCTGTTTAATGCATTCTGACTCAGGTGATCTTTGTAGCCATCACTACCACTGAAACAGTACATGTGTCCTTGACTCAAAGGTCTCCTTTCTGCCAGCCACCCCTTCATCAGCTCCCTTTCCCCACCAGTCCTGAAAGCCAATGATCTGCTTTCTGCCTCTATTCAAGCTCAGTACTTGCTAGACATTGTGATCCTTTGCTGTTTACAGAAAGTATAAATGGCACTGTACCACATATCCTAGGAATAAAAGTGTGTATATATCCATTTGGAAAGTGAAAACATTGAAATTTTATAACCTTTACATTTGATTTCAAGTTATTTAAATAAGTGGTCAAATTCACTGCTAAAAGTTTAATTAACTTACGGTCATGGTTGTACATGGCAAATTATATACACCTTCATTAAACTAAAGTACTAAAGTACTTTTTTATACTTTTATATTATACCTTAGACAAAACAAATATCCAATTAACTTATATGTTGTATTGCAATTTCAGAAATATTTTAAGTATATATGTGAATTCAAAATATACATGTCTTGTCTGTATCGGTCCAATTTTAGTGTATGTGCTGCCAAAGCAAGCACAAAATATACATGTCTTTATTTGTGTGTGACAGTCTTTATAGTGTCTTCATGGGTGGTTGATTTTCTTATCTATGTGTATAAAAATCTATACCTTTACCTCTAGTATATGCCTTCATTTTTAAGTTTTTAATCCAAATACAAATTCAATAAGATGAGTTAGCATGGTAGTAATTTGCATTCAGTTTCCAAGGTTGTGTTAATTCAAATATCAACTTTACCAAGCCACATTAATTTATATAAGAATATGAAAGGTTTTCCATTTGCTGCTTTTACAGAGTGAATGCAGACATTTGGCTTCTTTGATAGAGATAGATAGATGAGTATACAGCAAGGAAAAACTGTAAAAAAGAAAATGATAAGAGTAAAAGGAGCAGGAACTCTCGATTCATAATACTGCATCACAAAATTACTTGAGAAACTGGCCATCAGCGGCGCCTGTTAACCTTAAGGCATCCATTTGTCATCTTTCTAGTTCATAGTATCAAAATATTTCATGTAAATTAATAAATATCTTTTGTTATTAAAAGGCTCTCAATTTTTTAAACATTTTTAAAAATGTGTTTTGGGCCATGGAGATACCTCAGTAGACTAAGTGCCTGCCTAGGCAACCATATGGACCCAGGTTCAATCCCTGGTACCACATGTTATGCCCAACTCATCTGGACACACCAAGTTGGCCATCGATACCAGGCATGGTGTCAAAGCCTGTAATCCCAGTGCTGTGGTCCTGAAAACAGGAGGATTACTGTGAGTCCAAGTGTGTAGTGAGACCCTGTACCAGACACATTTAAAAAATGTGTTTTACATCTGGTAAAAGGATAATTTTTTGCTCATGACTTAAAAATAGATATCTATGAATCATGCCAGGTAATGTGTATATTTTCTTTCTAAATTATGGGACATGCTGTAGTGCACTGATAATTACATTTTCGGAGGAAAACTGTTTGAACATTTATGCCACCTCTCTATACACAAATCCTTCTCACACATGACTTTGATTAAAATGCTTACCTTGTAACATATAATTTCACCAAATATTTATCTAACATAGTAAATGTTTAAAATTGGGTCACACTTATGTACAGGAAAAAAGTAAGATACAAAGAAATTAACTCAATTCAAACATTACTCAATTTGAAATCTAGTTATATATTGTAAAAATTTTAGGTACATATAGAAATAAAGCTTTTATTTCTTTAATTTCCAATTTGGTCAGTATACCAAATTTGTCAAGTTTTCATTGAGAAAAGGTGTTAGTAACCATTCAGTACTCAAGCAAGATGCATAGAACACTGTGAATGTATTCAACTAAGAATTCTACACATTCAACCTTCACTATTCAGCTCATTTATTAAGTAATTTATACCCTTTATGCTATAAAGTTGACATAAGGGAGCACGATTTTTGCTAGCTCTGTGGGCATGGAATATGTTTATTCTCCTCCCTGTTGTAGTGCCCACCAAATGTAATTATTATAAGCACAAACTAATATGCCCTAAATCTTGTCCTTCATAGAACAATATTCAGCTCCTTGCCACACATGAACATAGGCTTTGACTAGGCCATGGCTAAATCTCCCCTTTGTACAGTTCTCCTATGTACCTTCAGAAGAAAATCTCACATTTATTAACAACTTTGGCAAAGTTTTCCAGATCTCCCAGAGCCATTATGCTTAGTACTTTAGTATCTGTAGGGTGTTTTTGTCATTGTTAGTTGTAGGCTCCTTTTTAACTCAAAGTTCAGTAGAAACCTTTCTTTCCTTTATATGTACTTCTCTTATGTGTATGTTGTTTCATCTCAATTGAGATTTTTCATTGCCATGAGTGCCCCATGTCTAAAATTTTTTATTGCAATTTTTGGTTTTCAGAAAAAAATTTTTTTTCATCTCCTTTTGTTTGTACTTCAACCTTAGAGGTCTTCTCAGTCCGTAATGCTCTCTCTCTCTCTCTCTCTCTCTCTCTCTCTCTCTCTCTCTCTCAGAGACAGGTTCTCACTATGCCCTTTAGGCAGATGGTGAATGTGTGGCTATCCTTGTGCTTCAGCCTCACAAAATGCTCTGATTCTAGGACTGATTTTCTTTTTGCCTAATCTTTCCTTGGTTTCCTTTTCTCTCTCCCTAGCCTAGCCCCATTGCTAATCATTTAAATTATTACCCCAGTCTCACTATATCCAGAATTGTAGTACATATAATTTTGAGATGGTAAATTAATATTGTTTTAATCTGCTCAACGTGTGTTAACTTATGATGGAGCATTGGTAAACAATGTATTTTTTCCCACTGAAGCCTCAGCAAACTGTAGTAAAATTAATTCTAAGTATTTTGCTTGTCCTCTGATTGAATATAGTAGTGTGAAGGGGGAGAATGTTAACAAAGGAGAATACTGGCAATAATGAATGTTTGGAAAATATTTTTTGAGACATCCACAGAAAGATAAAAATTTCAAGTACATAGTTGTCTATTGATATTCACTTCCTGAGAAAGAAAATTATCTTTGTATCAAAATCAACTACTCCAGTTATTTCAAAGACAGGAAATCTAAATTAAGAGATTTAAATTTCTGAAAAGTTCATCTTTGATAAAGGAGGGTCTAAGCTGACCATGGTGGTACCTTCCTGTAATCCCAACACTCTGGAGACTGAGGCAGGAGTATTGCTACAAATTCAAGAACTGGCTGGGCTATAAAGTGAGAGTACGCCCAGCCTGAATGCCATGGTGAGACTATTTCTCCAGAAAAAACAAAAAGATGAAAAAATACTGCCCGCCCAGACCAGGGGAACAGTGTGCACCTAGGTAGGAGCTCTTGGTCTGCATGTCCCTGGACCAGAACTTCCCCATCCAGACCCCAGACTCAACATCTGCTGTGGAACACTGTCACAAAATTCCCTGCAGGGAGGCTGGGGGTCAGACCCTCCCAGCTAATCCAGGAGCTGAGTATTTTACCAGAGGAGCACAGTGGGCTCACTTCCATGAGCCGCAACAGGAAGATGAGCACAGCAGCCAGATGCAGCCGGGCACATCTGGATGGGAGTAAGCTTAGTAGATCCAGATCCGAATTTCGGGAGGTGCTAAAGGCATAATTTCACCTAAGTTTTACACCAAAGGTCAAAGGATAGTACTATACGAAATGACAAAGAGAAGGAGCAAGATGAAATCTCAGGCCCCAAGCCTACCCAGAATAAAAATGCAGTAGACACTGGTATAGAAGAAAATGAGAATCACACAGCGGAAATCTCTGAATTAATAGCACCTGAAGTAAAGAAACAAATGATAAAAGGTATAGAGGAAATCAGATCAGAAATAACTTCTGAAGTAAAAAATGAAATTGCTGAATTAATAGCATCTGAAATAAAAGAACAACTGCAGAAAAGTAGAAAGGAAATTAGATGAGAAATAATCTCTCAAGTAGAAAAAGGATAACTATAATGAAAGAATTAATAAATGCTTCTAAGGAAGACATTGATAAAAAATTAGAGAATAGAAAACTGATGGAATCCTTGAATGAGCAATATAAGAAAGAAATAGATTACATGAAGCAGTTTGAAAGAGATATACAGGAAACTAAAATCTCAATCACAAGCTGGCAGCACCATATGAACAAAAGTGAAGATAGAGTTTCAGATCTTGAAGACACAGTTACAGCTAGGGAAAAGGTGACAAAGGATCTCTTAAAAACAACTAGGATGCAGGAAAAATAATTCAATGTGTGCAAGACGATGCAAGATGAATAACATGAGAGAATAGGAATCAACAAGAAAGAAAGAAGGAGTCAATACAAATGATACAAAAAAACAAGAGAAGAAGGCTGCAATAAAGGGAAAATGAGAACGTAACAATAGAATAGTAAAGATGTTATTAATTTGTTTAATGAAAAAATTCAAGCGTCATAATAAATTTTGGCTTCAAAAAATTTTTAAAAATTAAGAGGCAAATGTGATCTACACTTAGACTATTTATTTATCTTTTTTTATTTTCTGTATTTTTGTGCTCAACATGGTGATGAGCCATGGACCATTACAGTGCATCTCATCAGCCTATGTTGACACATAAGTCATCCTTACCACTAAATGATATGGCATTTCCTCTTTGAGGCCAGAGTAAAAAGCTAATTTGTATCTTTCCCATTGTAGGCCAAAATTTTTTTCAACTTCCCATTGGAAAGATGAATGTGTTCAGCTTCCATGAGCACTACTTTCTGCCCAAACCCCAGCTCAGGCCTAAAGGGCACTAACGCCATTTGCTCCTTCCCCTCTTCACTCTGTGAGTCCTGGTTACTGCATCATAAATTCCATCCCCACCAGTTTTTGGCCCTCACTCAAAATAACAATCAGAATGTTCTACCAGCTGCTAAATATTCTGATCACCTGACCATTCTGAGATTCCTTCACTACCTGTTCCCTTTCCAATGAAATTTTCCTTCAAGCATGAACAGAACCTAAAACAATGTTCGCCCACATCCACTGAAGTACAGATGCCACGTACAGGGTCCCAAATCCCGGCCTTGTTTCTGACACCTGGAACACAGCGTCTTTGCTAAAAGGGCAACAGATGAGGAAGGTCATGGGGGTGGTGCCAAGAAGACGGCCTGGCTAAAACGTGTGGTGTAGCTCTGCTGAAATGTTCCATCTTAAATCAGGCAAGAAGAGAAACCACAGCTGTGTGAGAGAAATGGAGAAACATAAAACAGTGAATTCAGAAGAGCTAAGGAAAATGAAGACAGGTGAAGGCGTGAGCAGGTAAGGGAAGCACCTGGCGCTGGTTAGGGCCCAGCTTTGTTGCTCTTCCAGAAAATCCTGAGTTGCTCATTGAGGCTTCTGGATGGCCCACCTGCTGAATGAGGAAAAACTATTTTGTGTTTTATCTCAAAATTGCTTTATAACTGCGTGCTCTGTTTGGGACTATTTCATGTTCCTCATAAATGATTGTAGGCAGTATAAAATATATTGGTCACATTCAATTTCTGTGTAAAAAATCAGAACACAAGACAATTCTCTCAACTACCAACTAATTTGTATTGAACTGATTCAGTTTCCCTAATATTATTTTTTGAAAACAAAATTTAAAAGCTCTCAAGCTCAGTGGATTCAATTTATCATAAAATATATTACCAAGGTGTACAGTGAAGTACTCTTCTGAATATTGGCCCAGAAACCTGGATAGCAAGGGAAGCAATCTGGAATCATGGTTCATCCTAAAACTCTGGAGTCTAATTTTGCAGATTTGATTCGTTCCTGAGATAGTTAACAGCTGTGTGGATGTCAGCAAGTCCCACAACCTCCGCTGTTCTCAATTTTCCCATTTGTCGAATTCAGCTAATAATAGTATGCGTCTCATGGGTTCATGTGTAAATCAAGCAAGGTATTGTGGGTAAAGTGCTGAGCAAGAAGCTTGGGCCCTGGGAAGTAATCTAGCATTGGCCTGTATGCTTATTAAGTGCTCATGGGAGGCACTTTCAGTTCATCAGATGTAATTCCTATACTATCTCTTGAAAACTATAGAGCCATCCCTGGACACTTTTTAAAAAGTTAATTGATCAGAGGCTCTTGATTTCTTAAAATCTCCAAGCTCTTTGTGTGTCCTAACATGGATATTATCCTATTTGGTTAAAGAACTATTTTTTGGTAAAGATTTCATATTTATAAAGGAGGATTAAATTTTTTTTCACTTTCATACCAATGAGAACAATAGCTTAATGTCAACCTCTTCAGCCCTAAAGGCATTTTTCTTTCTTTCTTTTATTAGTGCAAGGGCCAGCCAAAAGGAATAGCAAACATCAGCTTTGCAACACCAGTACTAGTACAGTTTGCTGGTTTAGCATCTGACTAGATATAATCTTTAGATACTAATGATTTTGTTCACAATTTTACTCACAATTCTATTTAAAGATTTGATTCTATCCTATTCATACTCTTCTAGTTCAAAGACATTCTTTTTGGACTAAAGTGCCTGCTTAAGCAAAATGCAGTGGCTGGGGTTTACTCCTTAGCATGCCGTGTGGGCCCTGATCGTGGGGCTCGCTGAGATGGCTATTGAGATTGGGTGTGGTGGTGTGCGCCTGCAATCCCAGCACTTGGGAGGCTGAAAATAGGACATTTACCACAAGTCTGATCTACATAGTGAGACCCTGCCCACACATAGACCCTGTTCTAAATACAGAAAAATAAATAAATAAATAAACAAAGACACTGCTTGGGATGTAGTAATTCAGTCAACATATCTTACACTGTAGTGTATATTTCTCTACCAAGAGAAAAAATCCTTTGATTATTAACTCAGTGAACATGTAAAATAATGGATACTATAAGAAAACTACTACTTCATGAATATCTACTGTGTGCCATATACCTTATACATACCTTATCAAATCCTTTAGACAAATGTGTTTCAACTTTCAAAAGAAACCTATCCGATACCATAGTGGATTTCTAACTAGTAAGCAACTTGCTACACCCAGCTGAATTAACTAGCATGGTGCTGAGCGTGAGAGGCCCACGTGAGGGTTGTTGCCAGAAGCGTAAGAGGAAGCTGTTTGGAGAAGCTGTTGGAGCTGCTTGAAGCTTCTGGTTTCTTGCATTATTCTTCTGGAGGACCTTGTCATTCTGGTTTTATTGATGAACTTGCCTGTTCTTATCTCTGGATGAGCTCAGGACCTTCATTGTTGCTGACAATGGCTGTGGTTCATATTGGGGGAGCCCTGGTCCTCATGTTTAGCATGAATTCCTATCTCTGGAGGGAAAAAAGAGGAGCTCTAGTGCTTACCTTGGGCTTTGCTTCCTGGCTCCAGTTCAGATGCCTCAGCTTGCTAGCACAGATCCTTCATCCTGCTGGCAAAGACTTTCTAGCTTCCCACTGACATTTGGGCCTTTCTAGCACAGCTCCATGAAGCGGGCCTGCATGAAACTTTGTCTTGGGCTCTCAGTCTCCAGTTGGATATATGGGAGGCACTGTTATGAGCTCTATGTTTTCAGTGGGACTCATGCAGGATATTAGGATCCAGGCCCTCAGTTGGATTCTTTGGTCTTTAGTGTGTAGATCAATTTCCTACACTCCTTGTATATGATTCTTTGGATGATTCATTATAAAATAATATTATAAGATGTGTGCTGTATTGCATGGTATTCCTAGAAAAATCCCAAAGAACAGCAGATATTTAATGTTATATCAGTTTTTAAAGTGAGAACATATATTGTCTTGATTCACTGCAATCCAATGAACAACTTGTTATAATGTTCAGCCTTAATTTAGACTGTAGGGTCAGATGGCCATTTTTGGTGATTGGATGATTCAAATCCCTTTTTAAATGTCTTACCCGTTAGACATTTTACAGATTATCTTAGTTTCTTTTAACTAAGACTGTTTTGGATGCTCCAGTTTGAACTATGAGATTTAATATTTAACCTGCTGGATTTTGGACATGTCTTGGTCCCAGTGTTTTGTATTACCCTGTTGTTTGCAACTTTTGAAATCGTAATGTTTATCTTATGCTTTTGAATGTTGGATATGTTTAACTTTTCTTTTGTACAGGAGCTCACAGATGAGAGTTTACCCTCGATCTTGGAGGAGACTTGGGATTTGGACTTTTCAGCAATGCTGAAACTGTTGGGACTTTGGCAACTCTTCCAGATGGATTAAAATGTCTTTTGTACAAAGGCATATGTATGAGACTTTGGAGTCCAGGGGCAGAATGTTAAGGTTTATGTCCAGCTGGTATAGTTTTTAGATCAAGAGATTCTGGATGTGGTAGAAGTCTTGAGTGGGTCTGTGTTGTAAAAATGTGGGACAAATACCCAACAACCAAAATGAAGGAAGGAAAGGTTTATATAGCTCACAGTTACTAGAGGTTTCAGTTCATATTTGGCCGGCTCCAAGGCAGAGAGGCACATGGCAGAGAGCAGTAGTTCGTGGTGGTAGAACAGCGACAATGGTGACAGAGGCAACGGACCAATCAGGGCTGCAGAGCAACAGCACGAGTCTGTCTCTCTGTCTCTCTGTCTCTCTTTATATTACATCAGGCTCTCTGCCTTAGCCTATCTGCCTCAGGCCATACCTATAATGCCCAGCAGTATTCAAAATCTCATCAGTACTAAAACACATAAACCCAGTGACTCATGAGTCAATTCTCAATCTATAGAAGTCCCCGTCCCATGATTGCATGAGGCTTTGGGGGGACAGCTAGACATAAATCACAACACAGACCCACTCAAGACTTCTGCCACATCCAGAATCTCTTCATCTAAAAACTATACCAGCTACTTTCTTCTTTTAGAGAAGTCAAACCATTGGCATATATTCCCACACAACAGTATTTGAAGAGTCTCTATCCATTTTCTTATCATTTGTGTATTAGTCCAGGATCTCACTACACAGATTATATTTGTGACGATCCTCATTTTCAGTTTTCCCAGCACTGGGCTTACAGATGTGTGCCACCACGATTGGACTGCATCTCTGGCTCAGGGTGTCCCTGCACATGGCTGGTGAGGTATGCAGGACCAGGATCAAACCCTGGTCCCTGTGCTGATCAAAGTAGGCACTTATTCCACTGAGCTGTTTCACTGACCCTGTATCTATTCTTGTATATTACACAGAAAAGTGAGAGAAGCCAAAGTATGACTGGTTCCCAGAAAGTAAGAAAATATCTCAAGGTTATCACTGGGTTGCCACATATTTTGTATTATTAAGTTGCATGTTGTGTTAAAATCCTTTTTTTTTTTTTTTTTTTTGTCTTTTTGAGACAGAAGAAGGCCTGGGAGGCCAGGCAGTGTGTCCCTGAGAGGGCAGTACATAAAGCTGTGAGTGAGAAGCCTATTCAGTGGAAACCCCAGAAGTTTGGAAAAGTCAGGAATGTGGATCATCTGAGGAAACTTCAAGGAGGAAACAAAACCAGCCTAAAAGGGAAGCTATGGGAGTCTAGTTGTTCCCACAAAGCCTCATGCAGTCATAGGGCAGGAACTTCTATAGACTGAGACTTCACTCATGAGTCACTGGGATTATGTGTTTTAGTACTGATGAGATTATGAGTCTGAGTACTGCTGGGAATTATAGGTGTGGCCTGAGGCAGATAGGCTAACGCAGAGAGCCTGATGTAATTTAAAGAGAGACAGAGAGGCAGACTATGCTGTTGCTCTGCTGCCCTGATTGGTTGGCTGCCTGTTATGGTTTATGTCTAGTTGTCTCTCCAAAGTCTCATGGAGTCATTGGGCGGGGACTTCTAGAGTTTGAGACTTGATCCATGATCCCTGGGATTATAGGTTTTAGTACTGATGGGATTATGGGTGGAAGTACTTCTGGGATTATGAGTGTAGCCTAGGGCGGGAGCTAAGGCAGAGAGCCTGAATGCAATATAAAGAGAGACAGAGAGACAGACTTGAGCTGTTGCTCTCTGCTGCCCTGTTTGTTTGGCTACTTCTGCCATCATTTTGTTGCTGTTCCGCCGCCATGAACTGGATGTTCTCCACCCTGCTCCACTCAGCCTTGGGCCAGCCGATTATGGACTGAAACCTCCACAAACTGTGAGCTAAATAAACCTTTCCTTCCTTCATTTTGAGTGTCGGGTATTTGTCCCAGCAACGAACAAAAAGTAACTAAGGCAGGGAGCTACCACCAAGAGTGCTTTAGGGGTGGAGCCATGTGGAGCTCAGAATTTGTCACAGATTGTATCAGATGTTCCATATGGACATATGGGACTTAAAGCTTACTCTTCTGGATTTTCAACTTATTTTGGCCCCAATGATTTGTGTCCTGCTTTATGTACTTTTTAGAATGGTAATGCTTATCTTATGCTATTGAGTGTTGAAAGTGTTTATCTTTTCATCTGTACAGGGGCTCATAGCTAAGAGTTTGTTTTAGATCCTGCAAGAGACTTAGAACTTGGACTCTTTAGCAATGCTGAAACTGTAGGGCTTTGTCAACTCTTAGATATGGACTAAAATGTCTTTTGCATATATGGATGTACATGAGTCTTTGGGGGTCCAAAGAAAGAATGTTATGGTTTGTGTATAGGTGTCCCCCCAGGCTTCATGCAATCATGGGGTGACTTCTGGAGTTTGTGATTGATTATGGTGGGTGTGGGTGTGGATGCTGTGCCTGCCCTGGGGCAGGTAATTTACATTACAAAGTAAGGAGGGTTGAGAGGCTGGTTAGCTGCCTTAGATGCTGCCCTTCATGCTCTGCTCTTTGCCTCCGCCATGGGGTGCTCTCTGCCATGTGCTGCTTTGTTTGGAGCCAGCTGAGTTTGGACTGAAGCCTCCAGTAACTGTAAGCTAAATATGTATATTTCCTTCCTTAGTTTTGAGTATCAGGTATTTGTCCCACCAACAGGAGAAGAGTAACTGAGACAGCTACTAAACTTGTGTCAATTTATCATCACAGAAACAGGAATCAATACTGAGTGTGCTTCTTTGGAGTCGATTTAACTAAGGAGAATGAAAGCACAAAGCCACAGATATTTTTAATTTGTTACACATCAGCAAAAGCCCTCTAATCTCTCCAAAGATATTGAACTAATCATTCACAGAATGACTTTTCTCTTTCATCCCTTGAGTATCATCAAAGTCACTGATGAGTATGTGCTTTTTTCATCTATACTGGCCGCAGATAATCCTAAGTATTGTTTGGTCCAACTACTTTAAGTATTTGATTGCAATTCTGCTGAGCATATTTCCAGGTCCATATAGTACTTATGAAAGCTCAATCTACATAAGAATCCATGGGAATCTTGTTCTAAAGCAAATTCTGAGTCAGTGAGTCTGAAATGGGCCCTTGAACTCTGCACTTCTAATACCTTCCAGTGGGATGCCAGTGTGCTGGGCCTTGGAGCTCACATATAGGGACAGAGCTCCAAATTTCCATATTAATTTATGGAAGGCCCTGTGGAATGCTAGTTAAGAGCAGAGGCTTAGAAGTGAGACAAATGCAGTCCCTGCTCTGTTATTTTCTTACTATGTCAGACTGGATATGAAACTTACTTTTTTATAATTTATTTTGTTTATGAAAAAATAAATCCAATTTTATGACAAGTTAGTAAGAGAACAATAGTTAACACCCTATAATTCATTATTTTCAGTTATGCAAAATATGAGTTGAAAAAAGATTCCCTCATACAAAGAAGAAACACAGGTAATTGCACAAAAGTTTCTTTTTGATGAGCTGAGAGCATTGTACGAGTGAAACAAATTAGCATATTTGCAAAGCTGAGATAATATGTTCACATTTTATACAGCTGATATGATAATATTTAAAGATTTCGTACTGTAAGTGAGGGCAATATGCAATATGTCAACTTTCAAAAAAAAGAAAAGGGAAAAGAAAAAAAAAGTAATGTTGATTTAAAAGTGTTAATATTTAATTGTTTGATCAATCTTATATACCTATATGTATTAATCTAAACTGATCTGATGATGAAAATATGTAATATAACCATTGTTAAATTTAAACAATAAAAATATTAAATAAAAAAAAAAGAAAATGGAGAAAAAAAGATTTCGTACTGTAAATGTTCCCTTATCTTTCAGATAAATCTCTAATTTTAAATTTTTATTTTCCTAATTTCAGTCTATAGGATTAAAAAATTTGTATTTTATTTCATGGCATATTTCACAATTACCTGGTAAAAGACAATTACTGTTGTTCTTCATTATTTCTGATGTCTAATCTTGCTGAAAAGGGTTTCTTTAAAATAGCACTTATTTTGTCTTTTCAACAAATAATTGTACACATTTTTTGAGGGCAGTTTGATATTTTGGTAGTGCATAATGATCAACTCTAGAAAATTAACAGTGCCACTTGAAACAGTGATCCTTTCTCTGTGACTTCGTGCAAGTGTACATTTTACTCTCTGTGCTTCTTATTTTTCTTTTTTATTTTCCAACCTTTAATTTTTTTTTCTACCTGCACTCAATTTTAAGAGAGTGAGTTAGGAATTCTATTCATTTTTTTATTTCAACTAAAGATTAGCTAGTTTTTAAATATCACTTATTGAATAATCTATTTTTTCTCTACTGTTTAAAATTTATCAACAAAATTTTATATTTAGTTCTATTTTAGGATTTTTTTGTTCATGATTTGATCAAATCTAAATCAATACTAAATATTTAATTGTTCTTTAAGTTTTATTTATTTATTTATTTATTTATATTTTAGGGGAGGGCCTTCAGGGTCTCACTACTAGATTGGACTTGTAGTGATTAGCCTCTTCACAGCCTCCCAAGAACTGGGATTACAGGTGCATGCCACCATGCCCAGTCTCAATTGCTATCTCAGCGTGCCCCAGGGGCAGGGCCAGCGCAGCAGGCCCAAGGATTGAATGCTGAGCCCCTGTTCCTGCTTGCAGGTATTTTAATTCAATGAACCATTTTGCCTGCTCTTTAAATTATATTTTAATATTCAGTAGTTTAAAATTTCCCACAACTATCTTTTCATACACACTTGGAGAAAAACTTTAATATTGCTATGATTTCTTTCTGTATATGGTCATTGCAAATCACATTTCTTCTTCTCAAACTACATGACATTCAAAATTTATATAGCTTCTGTCAAAGTGCGAGTTTGTTTCAGTGATTTTAAAAAATTCCTATGACCCCTGCTGCCTGTGCACCCAAATGCTACTGCTTTGGAGTGATGATTATTCTCTCTGGTTCATACCACTGATGATTAATGTGAGAATTACCAACTCAGAAATCATATTCTCTTCACTTTTAATTGACTCTAGAGAACAAAGGAGATCATTTTTTTTTTCCTACAAAACTGCATTGTGCTTTGGACATGCAATTTCTGTTTCTTGGTTTTTGCTCCTACACAAAGACCAGCACAGAAGAACCAGGACCAAATCCCAAGATAAGTAGGTGAGAATCATCTAGGGAATGGAAAGAAAGTCTGCACTGAAGATGTTTTTGAATAAATTTGCCTGACAGTGGCGAATATTCATTACAGAATATATTTATCTTCTCAAGACCTCTCCACTCTGACTTCAGAGAGGATGCTTGTATGGTGTCTTAATTATTATTCTCTCATTGCTGGGACAAATATCTGACATACAAGCTTAGGGAAGGAACGGTTTATTTAGCTTATAGTTACTGGATGTTTCAGAGTTTAAAGGAGCCTGAATTATATAGCAAAAACCTTAAGACACTGCCATTCCATGCTACAGGGTCTGGAAGAGACTGGAACCCTGCTGTGTCCAGGATGCTCTCCTCCTTGCCTCCAAGAGAGGTCACAGGGTGGTGGGGAAGGGGTTGTAAAGAGCATGCTGTTACTTGAATGGTTCAACAGTTGGCACCTCTCTGACTGCCCTTCAAGCCCTGCCCTAGTCCTTCGGCTCCACCCCTCGAGCCCACTGGACAGCCCCATGATTCACATGAGGCTTTGGGGGACAACTAGATACAAACCATAACCATTGGTGAACAGCAGAAAAGCAACCTCTTCATGATTTGGTATCCAGATACTAGAGTGTAGCAATATGAGGCAGAAAAGAATGAGGACAGTGGGTCCCTGGGAAGAGCAAGGATCTGAGGTGAGAATTGAAGGGGAGAGTGAAGAGAAAGACTTCAATGCAGAAAGATGTGGCAAATAGGGCTTCTCCCTGGCCCCAAACTCATTGTGTAGGAGGAGTGGCTTGAACCAGCAGATGCATGGTGACTACCTGTTGACTGCAGAATCCCCCATGGAGAAATGTACCAATGGAAAGCACTGCAGTGTCCACTGTCCAATGTACAGTGGACTTCAGTGCTGGAGAGTTATTTGGCGTCTGAGAAATCCAAGTGGGGGGGTAGTTGGCTGGTAGCCATCTTGGAGAGGAGCTAACTGAATTTGGAACTGAGAGCAGCTCTGGGTGGTTCCATCTACAGCTCCCAAGGTCAGGAGAGGCAGAACTGAGTTCAAACTGGTGGGAGTTCAAGGAGCTGAGTCCAGTCAGCAGAAAGATATTGACAAAGCAAAAGCCAGCATCATGTTAAATGTTGAAAAACTGAAAGCTTTCATTGTATAAATAGCAACAAGAAAAGGTTAGTCACAGTTGTCACTCTTATTCAATATAACACTAAGAACATTGGACAACAATTAGGCAAGCGAAAGTAAAAGTATAAGGACAAGGAAGGAAGAAACAGAAAAAGCAGATAAGTATATGAGGAATTTTTTTCTAGCACTGGTTATCCAAGAGATGTAAATTAAAACAATGCTGAAAACTATCTCACTCTAGAAAAAATGGCTATTATCAAGAAATCAACCAATAATAATTGTTGACAGAGCTGAAGGGAAATAGGAGCCCTTGTCCACTGTTGGTAGGAGTGTAGACTGGTATGATGACTCTAAAAGTCAGTGCAAAGATTGCTCAAAAGTTTGTAACTAGAGGCTCCACTTGACCTGGCCATTCTTCTTAGACTCTTCCCTAGAGATTTAGAAGCATCATCCCACAACAATGTATACATGCAAGCTTATAGTTGCAGTTTGTAGAGCCTCAATATCGGAGGTATCCCAAATGTTTATCAATCAATGAGTGGATAGGGAGCTTTTGTGCAATGAAGTGCCATGCTGTCATAAAGAAAGAGAAATGTGATTTATTTCCAGGAAATGGATGGACTTGGAAAATATATTCCTACATGAAATAAATTGGACACATGCTTAAATACTGCAGAGTTTCTCTAACATAACAAAAAGTATTAATAAGGACTCAAGTGTATAATAGGCACTGGGAAATGAGAAGGAAGTGTTCTACTAGGAAGAGGAGTAAGGAGAGGAGAAGAAGACAGAAAGGAAGGAAGAACAACAAAAATTAGGTCGGCCCGCGCAGTGGGTGCAAGATGGCACCAGTGAGGCTGGCGGCAAGGTGGCAAGGTAGTTTAGGGGTGTGAGGCGAAGGAGTTTCTTCTGTGCGTTTGTAGAATAAGAATGGAAAACGGAGGACCTGGTGGCCTAACCACGCACAGGCCTTTGCCGGAAGCATTTGCGAGGGACAAAGTTTGCCTTCTGGAGAAAACTCAATATTCTGTAAAATTACAAGAAATTGCTGTGGAAGGAAAACAAGACTAGAACATTACCAGAAACCCAATTTGCAGATCACTACCCAGATCACTTGGAACATCCCTGTTTAGCTGAAGAGAAAAGATGCAAGAAGCAACTAAAAAGAGCTGACAAGCCTTTGTCTGGAGAAGAAGTCAGCCAGCCTTTGCCTGATGAATAGCATACAGTTCACCATAGCTTGTGTGAAGACCAAGATCATCTGCCTCAGCCAAAAGACTGGTATAGTAAGACGGGAGTTCCATCACTGTTCCCAAGAAAAAGAAAAAGAAAAAGAAAAAGAAAAAGAAAAAGAAAGCACCCAGTCAAAAAGCACAAGAAAAAGACGAGCAGGAACAAGCTAAGCATGCTGCTAAGAAACAAGAATGTGAGAGATGAAAATGAGAGAAGAAGCTCCAAAACTCTGCAAAAAGAAAAAAAAAATGGAAGTGTTCAAAATATTGAGCAAGAGGACTAAACTGGTCAACCATACTTAAATTTGCAAAAGGAATACAAGAAAAAAGTTGAATGAGACATTTTATCCTTTAGGGTAAAAAATACCTGCTGAGTATCTATTGGGTTCATACAGTTCAGAAATGCCTGTCTCTGAAAATGAACCAAATTTGTCAACATAAGATGAAACAGCTACACACTGTATATATATTATATATGCTTTTTCTTGTAAAAGAAAAAATTTAGTATGTATAGTTGATGAATATGGCTGATTTTATTTTTATTTGCCTCTGGAAGAAGAGTGGGTTGATAAGCTTAAGAAGTCTATTTGGGAGACAGGCTCAAGCACATAATACTTTTCTCGTTGAAATAAAAAATTTTGAAAATAAAAAGAAAAGAAAAAGAAGAAAAATGGAAGCAAAGATTTTGTAAATAAGGAGGGGAAAAGAGGGTGAAGGGACAGGAAGAACTGGGGGGAAAGCAAGATAGATCACATACATGTACAAATTCTCTATGATGAAAGTTCTCTCTCTCTCTTTCTCCATATATATATATATATATATATATATATATATATAATTTTATAAAAACAAATAAATATAGATCATGAATATTTGAGGGCAAAAGTATTCAGTATCAGGCATAAATTTCTTCCAGTGCTATAGAGTCATCTATTTCCAAAATTAGATGTCGCAGAAGAACCCTAACCTTCACATTAACTGTGACTTCTTGTGGCAGTTTTCGATGTTCTTACATTGTTATTTATGTGTGTTCAGTTTTGATGATCAGTTTAAAGTGATTTGTCACCATCTAAAGCCCAGTGCGGCAGGAAATGGTTTTCTTGGCTATTATAATGCATCGTGAGACTGTGAGACCCAAGATGCTAAAACTGTTTCAGTGCCAATCTGCAGGGGTTTTGGCTTTTGGAGTTTATGAATAGCCTCCCTCTGTTTGTTTAAGGTACAATATTATACAACATTATTGGTACAGTGGAAACAACTTCTTTTCTTAATGATGCCTTCTTCACTATTTCTTTTTTGCTTCATTTGCAAGATAAAAATCTTTTCATGTGCTCAAGCTAAACAAAGTTTGTAAAGGGAAATAGCACTCTTGAATTTCTTTTTCTCTTACTTTTTTTTTTTTTTTAATAGAATGGTCTGTTTTGTGGAACAGCAGGTTTTGTGCCATTTGAGATGGTATTGCATGTGGCAGAATAGGCCCTATTCACTTTTTCTGCGGGACAGTTTGTGAAGGCACCATGCTGTGGGAAATTTCCTTTTAAAGGAGAGTCTGTAGGGCAGGAAGGGTTCCACAACACCTGTAGTGAGACCTAATCTATTCAGTACTCAACTCTGGTTTTACACCAAGTTTTATTCTCTGAAAGTATTGAGCATATGTTCTTTTTCTGTGCAAGATAAAGGACTTCTTCACATGATACATACCAAGTAAGTTTAAGGAGGGTAATAGATTAACTCTAATCAATCATAACACTGCGGCTGGCAATGCACTACCTTGTTACGATGATTAACATTTTATAAGAGCATATAGCCCAGCGGCCAGAAAGCGTGATCTTTTTACTGTGAAAGTCTTTACGCTTTCTTTTCTCAGAAAGAAAACACTAGTAAAATGGTTTGCATTCCCTTTACAAGACTTGCTGTGAATCTGAAATAACAGAAATAGGCTTCCATTTTAACTAGCTGAAGTGAATGTCTAATCTTTTCCTGGGCCTGGGCGTACATTCTGTGGACTGGAATTGTTAAATGTGTGTTTCTAAGCCCCAAGCCCTGTCTGTGCTCTTTTCAATCTCCTTTCCCCCTTCTTCTGAATGAGAGCAGTTGGATCTGCACAGAGATGCACACAACACTGATGCCTCGTGGTTCCAGTCAAAGAATGTTTAGTCTGGGTCCTACAAAGGCCCACAATTCCCAGCACACAAATAAGATACAGCAAAGGACAGAGAAAGAAAATGGGGCATCAAAGGAAATTTGTGAATATAGACACTAGTAGAAAACAAAACAAAACATAAAACCAACTTTGTTAGCCCAGGTTTTTTATAAAAGAAATAACAAGGGGTTTGAATGCGAAAATATAGAGTTGTGTGAAAGGGAGAGACATCCACAAAGTAGACTAAATGAATAAAAGTATTTATCTTTAAACCACACAAGTCATGGTAATTAAATTAGGTCAGGCTGGTTACAATGCTACAAAAAGCAGGCTGTAACTAATTTCAAAAGGAACAGAAAAGACCTGAAAAGAAAACAGATTGACAGCTCCTTACTTTTCTTTTTATCCAATCAAGGGTACCCAACATAAAAAAAAAATGGGGAGAGAAACCCTGATTTACCAGAATTTTTTTCTCACATTATAATATATACACTACAGACATAGACATATTTAGGAACAGTTCAGGATTATGGGAAAATATTTGCCCTACATGAAAAGCAAAACGTACACACAGATAAAATTGGCCATTTGTAAGAAATTTATGGATTAAATTTCTGCTCCTTGCATAGTTCAATATCTATTATAAGTGCAATGATCACCCCTCCATGTAACCATACATAGACTTCCTTCAAGCCAGGATACTCATTTTTAATTGTTTACTACAAACTTTGAGAATATTATCTGAAAAGAAAACTGTTATGAGATTTTCTTTCAGATTACCTCTTCTTAAAGACCACTTGATGATACTCATTAAAATAACTTTTTAGTTTCAAACATTTACTGTAAAGATAAGTGTACCAAGTTGCACAGTATATTTAAAACATAAGTTGGGATATGTTGCAAAGTCATGCAAGAAGATTTATATCTGAAATACATCCTGTATTTTTAAAATAGTGTTGCATTTCCTTTCTTTAAAGAATTATCTTTATATTTAAGTGATTTTTTATTAATTTAATTATGGGAAAATCACTGAATATCATTCACTAATGTCAGGAAGTTGTCATACAATTACTTATGGAAACTTAGAACACATTTCTTCCTTTCTTTTCTTTATTTATATAATGTCCTGCTCCTCAAGAATTTAGCTGTTGGTAGGAATATTGGTACTGATGAAAATATATGATGTCATAGGTATATTTAAATAAAGTTTAACTTTTCTCATTTTTTATAGTGTGTTTAGTATTCATTCATCTGCTGGTGGTCTTTTCTGAAGTGTGACTTGGTGATTGCTCTGGGGTGGACCAGGGGTGACTACAGCTCTTAACACTGAATTATGGGGTGGTGAGCATGGAGCCTCATGGTCTGGAAGCAGAAATACCACTGTTACCTTCAGAAAAGATTGGTAAACAGGCATGAATAAAAATCAGCCAGCAAAAGCCTGAGTTAGGGAATGACTCATGGTTAGACCTTATTATGGCTACTTTTTACACCATTATGAAATTATTTAATTCTCCCTTTATCCCACCCACGTATCAAGAAGAAACAGTGTGAAGAATGCACAAGAGAGCCTCAGTGCCGTTGTCCTCTGCATATTGCACCAACGCTCTGTGCTCATATTCTCCAGGAGGGAAGAACAACCCCATAGGGTAGCAAGGAATCTCATTTCTGCCCTCCTGGGCAGTCCTTCCCATACCCACAGATCTTAGAGAGGTCCTCTGTGACTCTTGGGCAGTGCCAGGGATGTCTGAGACCTGCTTATCTGGAGGAGGCAGCTGGTTTCCTAGCTGCCTTGCGCAGTGTTGCTGTGCCTACTTGCTCAGTTTTGTTTTATAGGGAAAGCAAGCCGGTAAAGGAAGCCCTTTAAGGCAGGAAGAGGCGGCTTTGTAGGAGGAAACAGGAGTGCAAGCTGAGAAAGCTGAAAAAGATGGAAATTGAAAGGTGTAGAATGATTTAGAAAATGTGCAGAACAGAGGGCTAAGGTGACCCTTGCCCCATTGTGAAGTCTACGTCTTGGAAAAGGGGTTCTGGTGGGTATTCAACCTTGTAAGTGAAAACACCTGAGGTCCCAAAACAGAGGTAAGTGGGCCAATGTTGAAGGGAACTCAGTCTCTTTCGCCCAAGTCCATGGCTGCAGAGAGTCTGTTGTGCATGTCCACCCTGCCAAGAGCTGATAATAGGAGGGGATTTTTTTGCACAAACCAAGACGTGCAGGAAACAATATAGTAAGGATGATATATTGAAATAAGTCACTTAACCCTTGAATTTAATGTATAAATTTAGGCAGTATGAACAGAAATAGACTAGTCCTCTCAAAACCAAATGAGTATATAAAACATAAATATTCATGTCACAAGAAGAACTTTCCTTTTCAGTGATAACAAGTGTAATTCTCACATTGAAATGTACCTCCATCTCTCCAGCTTCACTACTGAGGTTTGGAGGTCAGTTTTAGGCTACCAAGCTCCATGCTTCTGGGGCTGCCTTCTTAATTGAATGTGACTGTATAGCATGAAAGGCCCAGAATTTTCACAGCCAGGCCTGGAATTATTAGCTTTTTGACATTGGGTACTTGATCAATCTTATTTGACACACAGTAAACTCTTGGTAAGTGTTAGCGACTATGAAAATCTAACTCTCAGGGAAGAATGACTTAAATCATGGTGTTCGCTGGTGTTTTGAATCTCAGCTGTAACTCTTCCCATTGTTATAGCATGAATCTTCTCTCGGAGTTGCTTAGGACAGGGACTATGATTTACTCTTTTCTTCATGTCTAGCTTTTAACACCACACTGAGTATCTACAGGATCGATGGCTGGCTGGACGAATAAGTACACAGAGGAAGTAACAGTTAACTTATGCCATGAGTTCTACCTTTTCGTTGAATAATGTCTATGCCTTTAAAAGATTCAGCAGAGTTCTGAAGTAATGAAAATCTTTGGACACACATATTTAAAAAAATGAACTTGGCTCAAAAACTTGTAAAAACCTCAAATGAACTTTAAACACATCAGTAATTGTGGTCTTCTTTAATCTAAAACACTCTTAGCATTCTTAATTATTACATCAATTCTCAGAGTTTCTTGGAATGCTGATCCAGTGTGCAACCACTTAGTTTGTGGCCTTCCCAGCCATATTTAACTGAATTACTCTAGTTTTTCATCATGAGATATTATTAGATATATTTGTTGCTTGGACTACACTCAAAGAGTAAGAAACTTGTGAAAATCTTACACAGGTTTTTTTTTTTTTCAAATTTTTGTGGTCAAAAATGTGAATTTTATTTCCTCATAGTATTTGCTATTACTAATATCATGTTGCTATAAACAGTAATTCTATTTTAACTATAAAATATTGAAGCCAGTGGTTCCCAACTTATGATCAGATTTTATTCTACTAAGTTCTATTTTACTTTGATTTCCTCGAAGACTATACAAATATTTCTAAAGAAATTATATCTTATAATGGATATTGAGTCTCTCTACCTAGAGAAAAAAAATCTTTTTGTTGCTAACAATATGTAAATTTATACTGTACTGTGATCAGAATATGTATATTCCTCAAAATTCAAATACTGAAATCCTCAGCCCCAGGGTGATGCTGTTCATCTGGAGAACTTTGAAGAGGTGAAGTTCATGTGTCTGTGTCTTCCTGAGCAGAATTGGTGCCCTTATAAAAGAGACACAAGAATGATCCCTTTCTAACCCTTCCAGACATGGGGACACAGTGAAAAATTGCCTATTTATGAGTCAAAATGGGACCATGCTCCTTGTTTAACTTGCTGGTCACTTGGTCCTGGGCTTTCCAACCTGAAGAATTGTGAGACATACATTTCTCTTTGTTATAAGCTAGTCAGTTTATGATATTCTATTACAGGAGCTCAGAAGGCATAAGACGTAAATATATTGTGTTGTTCTACAATGTGAACCTTGCACTCAGGACAGTAATAGTTTTCCTTGCTCTGAAAGTGCTAGATTTCTGACCTCAGACAGAGTAGTGATCTACAATTTTGTTTAGTTAGCAGCGGTTCTCAACCTGTGGGTCGCGACCCCGGCGGGGGTGGAACGACCAAAACACAGGGGTCACCTAAAGCCATGGAAAATACATATTTCCAATGGCTTTAGCCGCTGAGAAATTGTACTACCATCTGCAGCAGCGCTATTCAGCTGGAACGCAGACCGTTATGGATGCGCATTCCAAAGGGAATGCCTGCGCGCATGTGCAGACGTGATTCCTCATCACGTGATTCTGTTTGGAGTCACCGCAACTTGAGGAACTGTATTGCGGGGTCACAGCATGAGAAAGGTTGAGAACCACTGAGTTAGCGAATCATTTTTTCAATGTAAACTTTTAAGTATAGTATGCATGCATAAAAACACAAATTGTAACCATACACTTTAATTTTTACATATTGAATACTTGTATATATTCTGTAATCATATAAAGAAATGGAATATTAGCCATCAAGTTCCTGTATATTTTCACCCAGTAATTCGCCTTTTGTTTTCCTCTTGTTTGTGAACTTTACATAAGTGGAATCATAAAGTAGATTCTCTGAAATTTTCTAAGCAACTTGTGATGTTTGCTTATTCGGTTATGTGCAGTAGATTTTTTTAAATTTTATTCTTTTATAGACTCCCATGTATGTATATAATAGAAATCAGTATTCATTCTACTTTGATATGCATTTGGGTTGTTTCCAATCTTTGGCTACTAGAAATAGTATTATGATGACACTTTTCTTATGTGTTTTTGGGTTATACATCTTTGAATTTCTGTCAAGTACATGGGTGTGAGTGGTGAATCTCAAGGCATACATATGTTTAGATTTTGTAGATTGTACCAGAATTCCAAAATGTTTTACCATTTCAACTTCATCAGCATCCAGTAAGAGTTCTAGTTGCTCAATAGTCTTAGAAATATTTCATTTTGTCTGACCTTATTAGTTTCAACTATCAGTGTACCAGTTTAGGTGTTTCTTTGTGGCATGACTTCTCATTTTTACAGATCTGAAGAAGTTAATCACCTTTTAATATGCTTATATGATGTGAGGATATTCTCTTTAGAAAAAATTATTCAAATGTAAAACTACTTAGGTTTATTTTCATATTTTTATTCATATTTTATTGCATTGTTGTCATATATTTATTGCATTATTGCATTTTTCCTTGCTGTTGGGTAGGACTTCACTGAAAATTTTGGACAATTCCTCTGATATATATTTTATAGTAGCCTTGCGCTATGCGGTTTATTTAGATTTTCTTTTTTTAATCATTGACTTATTTGTTTATTTGGCACAAAGTCTTGCTCAGACTCACAATGATCCTCCTGTCTCAGCCTTCCCAACACTGAGATTATAAATGTTCCCACACCTGGTTTCAGTGGCTGGCATGGCATGCAGTACTGGGCATTGGACCTGATCTTTTTGCTTGGTGAGCAGGCACTTAGACTGCTGAGCCATCTCTCCAGCCTTTAGATTTTTCTTTACATGGTTTTTTGATGAATGGACGTGTTCAGTTTTAAAGTGCTCCAATTAATCAGTTGGTGTGTGTGTGTGTGTGTGTGTGTGTGTGTGTGTGTGCACGCGCACGCGCATGTACAGGTGGGCATGTGGGTGCATGCATGTGTGAATTTAAAATCTAAAATGCCTTGGGAACTGATTTGTAATAGTGAAAGTTCACTTTTCCCACCATAAAAAAATCCACATGACTCAGCACAGCATATTTGGCAAAAGTTTCCCTTGTACTGTCATTCAGTTATTGTCCTAAGTCATAGGACAATAGTCAGGATTGGATCAGAGAATCACAATCACATGAAGATTTGTTATATGGATTTCCCATCCTGCAATCATGTATATTGGTTGAACAGTTTGCTTCTGTGTCTGGTCCTGAATCCTGAAGTAGAGAGGAAACACTGCCACAGTTGAGGAAAGTGATATATGCTGGGCCTGCAAGGGTGACCTCAGGTTCAGGGATGCTCTTAAGTTAAAAGTATTCAGTCCCAGTTTCAGAGAAGTTGAAATGAGAACTGAGCTGCAGGATGGCTTCTTGCCCATGTTGGGTGATTCACCAGAGAGTGACAGAGGAGCAACTGCAGTGGTGTCAACCTTGGGGGTGAACCTTGTGGATAGGCTATAAGCAAAAAAATGTGCCTATTAATTCACCTCTGGGTCCCTGATCTCATACAGAGTAGCTCTTACAATACGTGATGCCTTGTATATAAACATTTTGGGAAGGGAATACTAAGGAACATACTGCTGATGCAGTTGTGTTGGCAAAATAGGAGTTCACCACATGTAGTAAGTGTGGCTCCCTTTCTGGACTCTGTTCTACTCCACTAACTTATCTGTTCCTCCCACATGCTGTCCATCACTGGTGTGGTTCACAACAGGCTCTGTGTCTGAGGACATGAGTCTTTCAGAAGTTGTGCTACCTTATATTGCCTTCAATAAGTTTCATGTTTGCATTTATGTGACATTTTGTTCACTTCAAAAAAAATTATAAGAATTTGATGGGGAGTACATTGAATTTCTATCACATTTGAAGAATAACTGACAAATTTGTATTATTTAATTCCAAAATATGATGCTTTTTCTTATTGGCAGATTATGCTTAATATCTTCTCTTTTTTTTGTACTGGGAATCAAAGTCAGGGAATTGGACTCAGGATCTCATGCTTTCTAGGTGGCTACTGTGCCACTGAACTATATTTCTAACCCAGCTATGTGTAATATTTATGTGTCTACATTTTTAGCGTGAAACTTTAATATATGTTTATTAGTTGTGTTTTGTATGTCACTCTAAGATTTTTATTTTGTAATCATTAATTTTCTATTTTTAATTGATAGATATTTATAAATATAATTCTTGTTTGCATCATATTTGCAAACTTTGCTAAGCCTATTTTGTTACTTTTTGAATACTTTCTAGACTTCTATGTAGGAAATCATACAGAGAATAATGTTATTTCCTTCACTTATACTAGCTAGAAATTTCAGTTAAATGTGGAACAAAATGACTATAACAGATTTTACCTTATGGATCTTAATCTTCAGATGAATTTTTAATAATTTATCAATGAGTATGATATTAGCTGCATGATTTTGTAGATATCTTGTCAGATTAAAGAAACTTCCTTCTATTCCTATATTTACAGTTGTACCATGATGAACATTGAAAGCTGTAGCTGCTTTTAATATACTCTATAAAATTTAAGTTAAATTTGAGGCCAGCCTAGGCTACAAAAGTGAGCTTAAGGCCAGCCTAAACTGCATAGGGAGGCGCTGTCTGAAAAAGACAGAAAAAAAAAATCCATTAAAAATTAGAGATCACAAAGACCAGGAACATAGCCCAGTAAAATGAGTGCCTGCTTGGCTAGCTCAGGGTCCTGAGTTCAATCCCTGGTACTG
>PVJA010004022.1:0-89760 GCA_004027025.1 Myocastor coypus | reverse complement strand
TTTTTTTTTTTTTTTTTGCCCATCGGGTGTTGTGATAAGTTATTTTTTTCTGTTTACTAGAATATAAGCTCAGGAGTGCTGGTCTTTTTCTGTTTTGTACCCCTCCTCTATCTCTCTGTGCTAGGGACTGGACCACGAGTATGGTAGGGGTACAATAAATCCATGTTAAGTGAAAGGATTGTGATTCCGTTTGTCAGGAAGTTATTTATTACCCAATATTCTTCTGTAAGGGATTGGTGGCATTCAGCATACCACCTTATTCATTTTTAGAAGTAGAAGAGACTGAGGCAAAATACAATTAACTCCTGCTGGAAGCATGTACATAGAAGCAGCCTCGCCTAAATTATTCCATGTCAGGGACATCACAAATGTATAGGAGACAGGGAGAAGATAGCACCCACTTAGGGCAATAAGAGACAGACTACTTGCCCATGCTTAGCCATAAATCCCTCTGCCCAAGACCTCACACCTGTACGATACAGGGGCGTCACATTCCTGCCCTGACCCTGCCCCAGTGGGACCTAGGGGGCTCCACACTCCTGCCTGGTTGCCATAGTAGCAAAGAAACTATAAAAACAGGTAGGGAACAAAGAACTGGGCCTTTTGTGTCTTTGCAGATGAGGAAGGGAGCACATAGGTCGCTGGCTGATTAACAGAAAGTTCTGTAATTTCTTTTAATTTATTCTCCCACGGGTAATACGTTCAGTCCCGGTCGTTATACTTCTCCTATTCATTTATATTTGCTTTACCAAATAGTCATTTAAAAGAATAACAGAACTAAAGTTCCAAATATAAATGAGCAGCTTTTAAATTAGTAAGTTTTCTAACTACCTTTAAAAATCTTGGTTGGCCGGCCAGATAGTTCAGAAGACTAAAGCACCTGCTTAGGCAAGGAAAAAAGGCTGGAATTCCATCCCCGGCGTCTCTTGCTGGCTCCACCCCCGGGGGGACCCTGAGATAGTGACTGAGACTGCGCTCCTATAATCCCAGCACCTGGGAGGCTGTAAGCAGGAGGATCACATCACTACAAGTTCAATCTGTGTAGTGAGATCCTGTAGACCCTCTACTAAATACATTTTTAAAAAGTTAAAAAAATATTGGCTATAAAGATGAAAATATGCACACATGTCCAGTCATATCTGTAAGCATCACGCTCCGAATGACAGAGTGCTTGCCGACCAAGTCGATGCCCGCCTCCCACCTGTCAGAAGGAAGGGCGGGCGGGATCTGAGGCTCTGGCCCTGCTGTCCACAGGCCCCTGCCGCCGCTCACTGCCTGTTGTTTCAGTTCCGCACATGGCCCACCAACTTCAGAGGGAGGCCCTGCCGCGGCGCTCTGCCTAGGACTGTCCTGCGCACTACACGGTAGTCACGCCAGAGCTGGGATCAGGGTGTAAGTACCAATAATGAGAGCTGGCCTTTCCTTTAGTCTGTCTGGCAGCTTTTGGAGTGATAACACTGAATTCAGAGAGGTGAAATGACGTGTCAAAACCACGGAGTTGGAACCAGAGACCAGGTCTTCAATTCCCCCTTCTGCCTAACTTGTACTTTACTACAGCCTGGTAGCAACAGGAGTTAATATACACCAAATACTGTGAACATTTAACAGGAAGGCAATTGTATTTATAGCCATGGTAGAAGAGTATACAAGCACTGAAGCATATGATGTAGAGAACAATAATGGTGATGTACTGGAAATATAAGTAACATAGTTAAGTCAAAAAGTTAACTGCTCAATTTTATAAAATAATTGTGTATATTATGGGAAGATGTTACATATTGAAAACGTTATCAGAGGTTACTTCGAAAGGTTGGAGTTAGAAACATTTACTCAGTTTTTATATTTCATTTATTTATTTATTTATTTATTTATTTATTTATTTATTATTTTTGAGACAGGGTCTCTCTATGCAGTTCAGGCTGGCCTTGAGCTCTCTTTTGTAGCCCAGGCTGGTCTCGAAATCACATCAATCCTCCTGCCTCAGCCTCCCAAGTGCTGGGATTACAAGCATGCACCACCATGCCCAGCTTCAGTTTTTATATTTCTAATGAACAAAATATAACAAAATTATATTTTAAACTTTTCTCCTGCTACATGATCCTGTTTGTCTCCATATTTGAATATCACAGATGTTTATACATGGTAGATTTTCTTATACAAATAGCATTTGCAAGATGTAAGGCATAAGTGCACACAGAGATAAACAATTACTGGTAGGTAAATCAAAAGACACTAAATTATCATGATTTATGAATAATCTCTGGGGAGAATACTATATCTTATGATCTGGGAATTTTATTTTCTTCTTTTAATTTGCTTGTTTTAAAATTAAAGTAAAAATTAAATCTTAACCTTCCTGAATTACCCGGTGTGGTGGCCCATGCCTATAATCCCAGCACATGGGAGGCTGAGGCAGGAGGATTGGTGTGAGTTGGAGACCAGCCTGGGCTACAAAAGTGAGTTCAAGGCCAGCCTGAACTGCATAGCTTGACCCTGTCTCAAAAAGACAAAACAAAACAAAACCAAACAAAACAAAAACTTCTTGAAAATTTGTCAAATTTTTTGAATATTTTATAGCTGATACTAAGTGCTATTACTTTTTACTTTGCAGTTTCAGATTTTGCCCATTTATTTTAGTAATTTTGGAAAGAGAAAGTCATGATGCCTTATAGGAGAATAATTGCACTATGGTAACTCCAGTAATCAAATAAGGAAGGAAGGAAGCCTAGGAGTGCTTTTTCAGACATGTAAAATGCAGTTCAGAGAGGCAGGCTCACCTAGCACCCCAAGTCCAGCATGTGACAGTGCTAGGTTGAAAATCAAGTCGAAATGCCTACACACTCACATTACACCGCTTATATGACTCTGTCAAGTAACTGCTGGCGCGTTTTGCACAAGTGAGGGACTGGGAAGGTCTGATCGAGTGTCCTCTTAGCTGTTCTCTGTCCCGTGCCATGGCCGCCATTGGAGGATCACGTCCTGATCTCTGGAGCTTCTTGCGGCAGCAGGTAGTCCACAGCAGCTCCACTGTCCGGACCTGCCGGCCCACCATCGCCCCCGACTGTGCAGCTGACCTGTGCTGCGCCCGCAGGCCTGCATGCCTCCGTCTCAGCTGCAAGCTTCCTTCCAGTCAGGAGACCCTGATGTCTCTGAAGCTGTCCTCACCAAGGACTGATTCGTAGGGGTTTCAGAAGTTTTCTTCATAGCATTTCTCGGGGCTGTTTGCCCACAAGTCTTGAATTCTTCAGGGTCAGAATTAAATCTTCCTAATTTGTTTTAGAAATCGATAGCGCGTACAATGAAACTTCCAGCTGGGGAAATAGCTCAGCCTCATAAATGCCTGTCTCGCAAGTGTAAGGTCCCGAGTTTGATCCCCAGTACCACACACACAAAGAAAGAAAGAAAGAAAGAAAGAAAGAAAGAAAGAAAGAAAGAAAGAAAGAAAGAAAGAAAGAAAGAAAGAAAGAAAGGAAGGAAGGAAGGAAGAGAAACCTCCAATTAAACTGAACTTCTAGACAAACACAATTAAGAAAGTGAAACATAATAATTCTGTTCATAGATGCAACCAACATTAAATGTCAGATTTACATCTTAAAGCTAAGAAACATGCAGCAACTGCAGTAGAAAAAAACTATCATTAGGAGGGAAGATAAATAAATCAAGCAAAATGGACCCCCAAATGGCATAGGTATTCTAGATACATAGCTGTAATAAAAATGTAAAGCAATAACCCTAAGAATTTTTCATATGTTTTAAATGGCAGCGTCTATCCAGCTTCTTCATTCTTTTGCTCAAGATTTTCCATCACAGGCCTGAGGTGTTGCACCTCCTGGTCCACTCTCCTCTAATAGCATCCTGGTCTAATTTACCACAGGCTGAAGTTTAGCAGTCATATTAGTTCTGTATAAGTACTGGGCTCCTCACTAAGTGTTGGCCAGTGCCAAAGTCGATCAGTCTAAAATCATCTCTTTAATTGCAGTTGGCTTTAATCAGTTTCTTCTTAACATATGTAGATGTAGGGTTCTCATGCTTATTAGGGTTAGAATTTTTTCAATGCCTTGTATTTGGAAGTTTATAACTTTTATATAGTTTGAAAATTTTAGCCTACTATTTTCCCATAGAAGTTTTTGGAGTTTTTTGTGGGCAGTTGGTCTACAGTGTTCAGGGTCTTACTGCTATATCAGAGACTCGAGTGATTCACCTGCTTACAGCCTCCTATTTTTAGTCTTTAAAATAAAATTTTAAGTATTCCAAAAAAAAAAAAAAAAAGAGAACATAATCCCTGAAAAAAAAAGTTATAGTTCTGGGATTACAGGTGTGCACCTCCATGCCCAGTCTTCATTGTCCCCTCAGAGTGCCCTGGGGGGGCGAAGGGCACATCAGGCCAGGGGATCAAACCTCTGGCCCCTGTGCTTGCTTGCAGGTGCTTTAATCCACTGAGCTATTTGGCCACCCTTCCCATAGAAGTTTTTTATATTCCTTCTTCTGCTTACCACTCATCTCTGCCTAGTCAGGTATTCTGTATACACCTATATCAGATTATTTAATATTTTCCAGTGCATTCAAGCTCTAGCCATTTTTTCCCAAGTATATTTTTCCCTTTATAGTTCTTTTTGGATAGTTCCTATCCCTGTACCTTCAAACTGAAAATCTGTTTTTCCTAAATGTTAATTTGCCATTAATCTCATTCAGTTTGTTTTTCAATAAGGACATTGTACTTTGTGTTTCTAAATTGACTTAGGTTATTCAACTTTTGCTACCTTCTCAAGAATGGGTAACTTAATTATAATAATCATTTTAATGTTCCCTCTGCTGATTTTGTCAATTTTATGTCTTCAGTAATTTTAAATTTTATTTAATGGAATATATTTACCTTTCTGGTTTTATGGCTGATGATCATAAAACCTGATGCCTGGTATTTTATGGGACACCATTCATTGGGACTGGTTTTATGACTGATGTTTTATTTAATACTAGTCATTGTGACTTGTACTGTTTTAGGAGCTCAACATTATTGCACTCCTATAAGCATTCTTAAATTTTTTTCTCTGTTGCTGCTACATGAAGGTAGTTGGAGCATTTTGCATACGTCTTTGAAAGTCTGTTAGATGGAAATAACATTTTATTTCTTTATTGCATTTTCAATGAAACTCTTTAGAATTTCCTTCCAGTGATCACTAAACCTAGAAATTAAAATTTATCCAGAATAAAAAGAATTGTGGTGGCTTTATGTCTACAATGTCTAAATCTTCCAGAATGAATATAAAACATTAGGAGAAGCAGCAAGATCTAATTGGCAGTTGTTAATACTATGTCCAGTGATTTCTAGCAAACATTTTCTGAGTTTCCTCTGCTCAAAAGCACCTGAGTAATGAGGAGCTTAGAAAGTCACTTTCTTTTCTTTTCTTTTTTATTATAGAACTATGCTTTTTTTTTTTTCAGGGATTATGTTCTCTTCTTTTTTTGAATACTTAAAATTTTATTTTAAAGAGTAAAAATGGAGATACAAAGATAGAAAAAGAATAGCAAGCAAGAGTATGTATAGTACAGAATTTCAAAACAAGAACAAAAATTTAACAATAGTTGTATCATCATTAAATCTGTTTAGATTAATAGATATAGGTATGTAAGAATGGTCAACAAATTAAACATTGACACTTTCAATAAACTTTTTTTTAATTCTTCCACATACATTTTGTATTTAAGTCACTTTTCTTAAAAAAAAAAAAATTATAGGTGTTGAGGGTGCAGAAAATGAAAGGTCCTGAGTTTGATTCCTGGCCCTTCCCAAAATTTCTTCCTCTCTTTCTTTCTGTCTGTCTGTCTTTCTTTCTGTCTGTCTGTCTTTCTTTCTTTCTTTCTTTCTTTCTTTCTCTCTCTCTCTCTCTCTCTTTCTTCCTTCCTTTCTTTCTTTATTCATTCATTTATTTATTCATTCATTCTTCTTTTGAGTTCTTATACTAGGGAGACTATACAATATTTGTATATCTAAGTCTGGTTTATTTCACTTATGTGTGTATGTTGAAGAAACATCCACTTATACATGAAGTCTTCTAGTTTATCATTCGTTATAGCTGAGTAATATTCCATTTTGTGAAAATACCATATCTTTCTCAACCACTCTTCAAATGACAGGCATTTTGGTTGTTTCCAAGATTTAGCTATCACAAATTGTGCTGCTATGAACATAGGTGCACAGATGTCACTTTGATAAGATTGGGGTAGGCAAAGAGTTCATGGACAAAAATCAAAATATATGTGTAACATTTGAAAGAATTAACAGCTGGGAACACTTCCAGCTGAGAAGTTTTTTGCACATCAAAAGAAATTACCAACAGAGTGAAAAGACAACCCACAAATTTCAAAAAGATTTTTACTAGTAAGTATTCAAACAAAGGTCTTCTATCTAGAATTTATAAAGAACTACAAAACATTAGGGTCCCAAAATTCAAAGATCCAATCCAGAAATGGGCATCTAAGGTGAGCACATACTTCTCAGAGAAAGAAATTCAACAAGCCTATAAATACATGAAGAAATGCTCCACATCACTAGCCACTCATGAAATGCAAATCAAAACAACACTTAGATACCATCTCACCCCAGAAAGAAGGGCTACTATAAAGAAATCAACCAATAACAAATGTTGGAGAGGCTGTGGGAAAAAAGGAACACTTTTCCACTGCTGGTGGGAATGAAGACTAGTGCAACCATTATGGAAAGCAGTGTGGAAACTCCTTAAATACTAGAACTAGAAACATACTAGAACTAGAAAAATACTAGAACTAGAAATCCCATTCAGTCCAGCTATCCTCCTACTGGGAGATTTCCCAGAAGAAGAGAAACCTGCTTTCTGAACATAGACATAAACTACCTTTCCTTCTATTCCCTTGTCCTTTGCACTCCTGGCAAGTGGCTCTGCATTATAGATGTTTAGTTTCCTTCTTTGTAAAATGGGTGATGGTTATCATGAGGTCATCTTTAAAAATTGAGTTAATATAGAAAATGAGTTTAAATGCTTGCTAAGCACATCAAAAGTGCTCAACAAGTGTGGGCACCAGTCATTCAGGACTTAAAATTTTAGCTAAATTTGCAGAAAGAGAATCATTCCTGCTCTGAGTAACCCTATAATTCAGCCAAGGAGAATAACAAGGACATCAGTCATGATGAAAAAAACGCTCAATATTTTAGAAATTTCAAAATATGAAAAAATAAAATCTGTGTTGAAAATGAAGGAGAGAGATATTAATTTCTAAGGAAATAAGATAATTATAGAATATGACAGGAAACAAAAATTAACATATTCAGGCAGAACATGTGTAGTTTACACTTGTTCATTTGTATGGCTAATTTCCAAGTACTGTATAACTGACCGAAAGTAAGGCAGTTGTTAGGCAGCACCATTCCTGTATTTTCTTGAGACCATGCAATCAAATGTGGGAAGCGACCTAGAATGAAGCCTTTAGTAAAGAGACTGCCCTTCTGCCTGCCATGCTCCCACTGAGTGCCAACAGACTAGGATGCTGAATAGCGAGGATGTAAGAGATTTTTGGACCTAGCCCTTCAAGGTCAGTGAGGACTCAGGACATCAGAGAACCTATGCTATAACATCCTATAATCCAGTGGTCTTCCAAATTTTCTGCTCAAGAAAATTATGGGGCTATAGAAGAAAGGGATTGAAGATATACAGTGTACCTAAGGAAACTCACCTAGAGAGAAAACACTCTGTGAGGCTTTCATAGAGAGCAGATTGGTCAAGCAATTGGTGTGTTCATCCAGATGGACGACACTGAAAACAGTTCTACAAAGCACTGTACATGGTTTCAAAGTCAATCCTGAGGGATTTGACTGACCTTGGGAGGTACAAAAGTTCCATGTTTTGTTATATAGGTCTTGCTTTAACTTGCCTTCAACCATCCAGCAGAAAAGTTTAACCATGAGACATAAAATGCAAAGCTAGATTAGTATACTGAGCTGTAAAAGGCTTAAATCAACAGCTTCCATCATTGCCGGTTTTACCAGTAACCCACTGCAGTTATAGAACACTGGATTATGTATGCAACTACTTTCTCTGAGTTGAATGAGAAGACTTTTTTTGTACCAATAATGATTAGAAAAATTATCATGGCTACATCCTGTGATCTGTATAACTACTAGTAGGGCAACAATATGCACTGTATCAAATAATGGAAATATACTACTAACATGTTTTGAAACTGCCACATTGCTATTTCTTATTAAATGCAATTAAAAAAAAAAAAAAAGACATTAGCAAGGCTCATTCCCCTGGTTAGGCAGATCCCCAGGCAGATCTGTTTTGTCCCTGCTGACGAGGGGAAGTATTTCAAGGCACTTCCCTGTGGAGCAGGCCCTGCTGCTGTCCAGTGCCAAAAGTCTCCTCCCCACAAAGCAAGTATCAGTTAGAGAGGGCCTGTGTGCTGAGTAGCTCTCATAAAATACAGTCCCTTGGTTTTTAGTCTTTGAAAGCTTTAGGATGACAGTGAAGTTTGCAGATCCCTTGGCTGGGTCTCGGGACAGCCATCTAGAAGCAAATAGTGCCTGCATGGCTGTGCGCAGAATGGGACAGCAGGGGCTCACTCTGCCTCCATCAGCTACTCCAGGGCTTTGCTCCTCACAGCTCCTTTAGGTATGAAATAGCACAAGCTGTCATCCACTGAGTGCTTAGGATATGCCAAGCTCGTGTTCTCTTTTTATTTATTTATTTATTTATTTATTTATTTATTTATTTATTTATTTATTTATTTATTTTCTTGTTTCAGAACGTTTATTTGTTTATTCACTCATTTTTATGGCCGGCTCAGCCCGCCCTGAGGGCAGGGCTGGCGCAGCATGTGGTGCCGGGGATCGAACCGCGGTCCCTGAAGCCACCCAAGCTTCCCCAAGCAGGCGCTTTAGACCACTGAGCCATCCCACTGGGCCCCTCGTGTTCTCTTTTCACAAAAAAAAAAAAAAAAAAAAATTAAATTAAATTTCCCAGGACTATGGGCTGCTGAGAATTGGTATCCAAAGTCAGATCTGTTGCAAGAGGGGCTGCAGCGCTCCCTAAACTGGCATGTAAGAAACACTCAGTAGGCCATAACTATTATTTCGATTTCAGAGTAAAGCAGACAATAATTACAAGAATACAGGTTAAAGAAAAAAAAGGCAATTGTAAGATCAATTGTCCTTTTTATGTAATGTCACATGTCAATATCATCTCCTTTTTTGGTAGCAGGAATCAAACTCAGGATCTTATGATTGCCAGGTAGGCATTTAGATCCCTAGTCCATCAGTATTATCTTGATGTTTATAACTAGCACTGCTTCACAGAATATAATTGCTTATTTTATTATTGTAGGTTGAAGAGATATGTATGCATGATTCATTGTTAATTTTTTTTTTTTTTTGTCTTTTTGAGACAGGGTCTCACTATGCAGTTGAGGCTGGCCTTGAGCTCACTTTTGTAGCCCAGGCTGGTCTCAAACTCACAGCGATCCTCCTGCCCCAGCCTCCCGAGTGCTGGGATTACAGGCTTGCACCACCACGCCTGGCTAATCATTGTTAATTTTTAAAAATATACTTATTACAGGATCTACAGGGTCTTACTGTACAGATTGGACTCTTTGTGATCCTCCTGTTTTTAGCCTCCCAAATTCTGAGATTATAGGCAGTCGTTGTCTCAGTGCTCCCTGTAGGTGGGGCCAGCACAGCATGCCGGGGATCAAATCCTGGTCTCTGCACCTGCCTAAGCAGATGCTTTAGTCTGCTGAGCTATCTGGACAGCCCTTACATGATGCATTCTTAATATGATACAGGAGAAAGAACACTGGACCAAGACTAGGTGCTGTATACTTCTCAGATTGCTTCATGATGACCTTCTTCCATTCTGGTGACAATATCCTTATCCTAGTTTACTGCTTATTTAGAAAGCGGAAGATGTTTGGCTTAAGCCAGCACTCCTGACTTCAAAGTCTGTGGTCAAACTCTATCAACACATGGCCCTATAACTTGGGGAAACACTTTATTTTCTTTGCCTGGGTGCTTTGTCTGTAAAATATGAATGATAGGTGGGTGTTTGTGGTGGTGTATAAGGTTTTTCTTCTCTCTGAATCACAGCATCTTGCAGTCATTAGCCATGGCTTCAAGGACAGCCTCTGCTTAGGATGAAACTCCCTGTCTGTCCTGTTGGCCGCTTAAAGTTGTGTCATTTTTACCTAAAGTCTATGTAATGCTTATGACTCTATATCTGATGAATTTAATAAGGCCTGGAGTTAAACTGCATTTTCTTTTTGACATTTAGTGCTCTGTTTTCATTTAGGAAAGTTCTCTGAAAGTTTCAGTGCTGAGATTAACAAGACGAGACAGGATCCCCATGATGTCCTTATTTTCTTCAGATGAAGTACAGTGTATAGGATAGTCACAACCCTAACACTGCTGACTTTGGAGCTTTGCACTGTGCACATAGAAGCATTAGGAGGTAGCTGTCTGACCGTCACCTATGTAACTTCCAATAAAGAGGGGCCAGGCTGACACGGTGTAGGCTGTGCTGTGGAGAGCTGGCTGGGCACTCGCTTGTCTGAGAATCTGAAAACTTAGCTTTACAGGCAGTTGTTCACAGGTGGGTGCTGAGCATGTTCCCAACCCCAAGAGCATAGGGGACTTCATCTATGTAAAGATGCTCAGCTATTTCTGGCCTTCTAGAAGAGACTGAATCATGGGAGGGGTCTTAAATCTCAGGACTCTAGGTCAAATCTCGCTAAAGTGGGGAAACACTGAGTCAACTAAATATGCTATTGTAATGAATGTGAAAGATTTTCCAGATTAAACATTTATACTAGCTTTACCCTCCCAGCTGTCTGTCTGCTCCCATTGTGATTTGAATTTCACCTCTGACAGAGCAGCCTTTGTTTGTGATGTCCAGGAGAGAGATGTATTTTGGCTGAGAGCTCAGGGTAAAATGAAGGTTATGGTCAAGTGGCTCCAAGGCAGAAGCAGAATAGTGACAGGGTGGCAGAGGAAGGCTGTTCCAGCCATGGAAGCCAGAAAGAAGAGATGAGGAGAGGAATGAGGATAAGAACACGCCCTTCGAAGCCACGCCCTCCACAGCTTCTTGGCAGGCCCCACCTCCTAACGCTATGTCCTCCGTAGACCCTCCATAATCCGGTTATCCTCCCAATACTTTCTACTTTGCGGGATAACACAAAGACAACTATAAATGGCATAAATACCACTGCAGAGAGTTCACTGGACATTAGGCTTAAGACGCAATAGTTCTTAGTTCACTTGGGTTTCTGTGATGTCCTGCTCTAGTGCCAATTTGAGTCATACAAGCATCCTGCCATGCCAGGCTATGGATTTGTTCCTTCATAGAGATCCAACTTGTGGTCTCAAACACTTTCATCACCTAACTTTCAGAGACTAAGTGTGTAATGATCTTGGCTTCCCTGTAGTCGTCGTTCTGCACTCCCTGGTTTCTTTCTAGAGCCTCTCTACACTGGTAGATGTAGCCCGCCTGCGATGCTTCCTTGGTAATTACTGAATGGTCTTCATATTTTGAGCTAAAGAAGAATGAGGTGAAACCCACATGGTGTCCACATTCAAAACCAGAATATGTTTGAATTAGTTAATCCATGTAGATCTAGGGTTCAGAAATGGAAAGCCAGGCAGAGCTCGCCAGATGACAAGCAAATCAGAGCGCTCCATCAGTACTTCTTTCATTTCCTGCCCTGGTACCCCAAGTCCTCCCTACACACTGACTCTTAAGTTTCTACCTGGTTGTGTGTATTTGTGCTACTTGGATGGCATCTCCACTGCCAGACCGTGGATCTAACTATGTGCTCTCTGGCATTCAGCTCCACACATACCATCCCTGCCAGGACCTCCACGCAACTGAAAAGAAAAAGAGGCTTCAGATGAGACAAGTGTGAAGAAGAAACTAACGTGCACCTACCCAGCATAGTACCTTGGACTGATTCCTCTGTCTGGTCCGCCTCTGTGTAATCTGTGGCTTTGGAGTTTAGCTGTCACCTCGCCATGTCTCTGTCTTTTCTGAAAACCCATATCCTGCAGGATCTATCTATATCAGGAGAGAGCAATAAGAGAGAGGAGAGAACTGGGGGCAGAAGAGAGGAGGAAAAGAAGGAGAAAAGAGAGAAGGAAGAAGGTGAGGGGAAGAGGGTAAAGAAGAAAATAGAATGAAGATGATAAATGAAGACAGAAGATAGAGATGGTGAGAAAGAGGGAGGATGAGGAGAAAGAGAGGGAGGGAGCCAGAAAGGAAAGGGATAGCGATAGACAGAGAGAGAGAGACAGAGAGAGAGAGAGAGAGAGAGAGAGAGAGAGAGAGAGAGAGAGAGAGAGAAAGAGAGGCACACAGAGAGAGAGAGAGACTGAGTTTTTATCATAAATGATTCTGTACTTTGTATTTGCCCTGTTCAACTAAGGCCTTTCACAAAATGGAATCAAACAGACAGTGGCTTCAACCTCCAGACTGTAACTGTAAGTAAAATAAACTGGGCATACAAGGTTACATATTACCTGATGTCTTCTGTGGGAAAATTCCAAAGTATTCATGAGGAACAAGGTAGGAGAGAGACGTTAGGCCCTAGGAAGGACTTCTGCAGATGGAAGGGGAACAAGAGATGGGGTAGGAGAGGAAAGGAAAAGTGTCTTGAAGAAAAACATTGAAGGAAAAAACGTATTCGTGATTGTGGAGAGGAAGAAGGAAGGATCAGAGGGAGGGGAGAGGGAAGGAAAGTGTAGATGTGCTATGGTCACGTACACCCTCCCCCAGGATGAATGTGATCATTACGTAATACAAACACGTACTAATAAAAATAAAATACGAAACAGTGAAAACATTAAAAATTAAAATAGGTGCAAAGTCCTTGCTTGCATTATTTATTCCAAGAAGGTAAACAAACATCATTGGTCATAGATTATTTATGATATTTTTTTGTCGTGGACTGGGGTTGGACATTGTATCTTTACATCTCCCTACTACATTAATGTTTCTTTTATCTCTTTTCTCTCTAGAGATATCTGGTTATCCATTGCATAGAATCTGGCTGTCATTGAAGTTCATGGAATTTTTAATTTATTTCAGCTTCAAGAGAATGCCAGTGGGCAAATCCAACTTCAGTGAGGCCATGCGTGTTCTTCAGGCAACGCTAGTATGATGCAGGCAGCCAATTATTTTTAATTGAATTCTTATGTCCTTGGAACTTCCCGCTCCCTTTGCTTTTCTGCCTAAAGAATCCCACAGGAGGCTTCAGTCCACGGATTCCTAGCCTTCCTTATTCTCTTCTGTGGCCTGAACTCTGCTCCTGAATGCATCTCCATACGTGTGCGTTCCTACCCTTCTATTTCTGTCTCCTTACATGCGCATCTGATGCCTGGAGAATGATGCATTAATTGTATTAGCTTAAATTTCACATACCACACTACACGTGGATGCTCAAAAAGTGTTTACCGAATGAATGCCTCAATGGTAGTGACTGACAAAAGGATTTCAAGTGGGTTGAAAACAGAATTTTGGCTAGGTGGAGACTATACGAAGTGACATTGAAGGCTCACAACAGAAGCTTGAAGAAAATCTTTGACTTTGAAGAGTTTATACTCCAAAAGAGATTAAGATTAACTCCCATAAAGAAGTCGATAAGACCAGATGCAGGGAAATGCATTTCATGGGCTGGCCCTGTGATGCCCGTGTTTATCACACAGAAGAGATAAGGGAGGGTAAGGACTCTTCCCTTACCCGGACTTCCCACCTCTTTATGAAATGATAGTGTACTTCAAACATGCTGTTTTTCCTCCCAGAAAAATATCTTGACTGAATTTCAGTATTCCCTCACTATTTCATGATTCAACTTTCCCAAACTCACTGTTTCATGGGTTTTTACAAATATTGGTCTAATTTTTTTACCGTGGGTTTTTCACTTTATCAGAGGATTTTGCAGTACCTTACAGTATATGTATGTTGAAAACTTATAAACCTTGGTTATAGATTTAGAAAATGGTGAAGAATATTAGAATTGTTTTTAAAAGTGTGATAAAGTTTTATGAGAGTGTAGGAAGGGTTTGTAAAGTTTTAAAAACTATATAAATGCTAAAAGAAATATAATGTTGCACTTAGTTGATTTTCCCTTATCACAAGGGGTGTCTGGAATGTAACCTCCATTACAAGTGTGGGACCACTGTATACCAACACAAACACATGGTTTTATGCATAAAAACAGCAGAAAAAGGGCAGTTCTATGAATTCTAGTCTTTGCAATTATTAAGCATTGAACACCCAATTCTTAAAGTTTTCTGTAGCATTCAATGATAGCATGTGAAGTTCATTATAAATCAAATTTAGCTTCTAAGATTTACTAAGTATAAGTACCAGGCTGAATAATAAACATGAGACAAGGTGCCACCCAGTTTGAAGCATTTTATCTGAATTTGATTCAAGCTCAGTTCTTCTTCCCTTTCCACGTAATCTGATACTGGTAAAGTTCAAAAGGTGATGCAGAAAACTATTTATGATTCAAATTTGTGAGTAGTGTGATTTTTGATTGACAAGAAGTGTCATGCCAGTAACTGAGCTGTCAAATTTTACCTTAAATTGAAATAATTTATTTTATGTCTCTTCCAGCCAGTATATAATTCCTCTTGTAGGTTTATCATTAGCAGTAGTTTTTTTTGTTTTGTTTTGTCTTTTTGAGACAGGGTCTCACTATGCAGTTCAGGCTGGCCTTGAGCTCACTTTTGTAGCCCAGGCTGGTCTCGAACTTGCACCAATCCTCCTGCCTCAGCCTCCTGAGTGCTGGGATTACAGGCGTGTGCCACCACGCCCGGCTTAGCGCTAGTTCTTTTGAGACACAGGACACATAATTTTGTATTCTGTTGTTCATTTCTCTTCTTTAAATGATAAATAATTGAACTAAAATTACTTTCACTCATGTCCTTCATTTCCTGTTGAATTTGCCTCTACTAGATCCATAAATATTGAGGCAATTTTATTATAATATTTAAAACCTTGATTTAACTGAGCTTAGTAAGTTACCCCTCAAGAAAAAAAATATTAATATAGCTTTTTCCATAACTGTCACAAATTATTATTCTTAATTTCAGTACCTGGCTTGGGGTGAGCTTGTATACCAATACCATAGGTTGAGCCTTAAAAAGCAAACATGTATTTTCCCAGTTCTAAAGGCTGGGAGTCCACCATTAGGGTGCCAGTACAGCTGGGTGCTAGAAAGAAACCTTGATTCTCAGATGGCTGACTCTTTTTGCCTGTTTGCATGTTGTACAGGGAGCAGGCTAAGTCCTATATGAGCTCTGAATTTCATCAAGAAAGCCTTACCCTCCTGAACTAATTACCACTCTATGATTCTACACACTAAGTCCCATTCCATTGGGAGTTAGAATTTCAACACATATGGGGTGTGTCACTAATATGCCTATCATAACAATATCTAACAAAAATTAGCAATTACAAGTTCATCTATTAGCAATTACAAATATAAATGAATTGACTTGAAATACAACTGACTTAAGAACTAAGAGATTCTATAAAGGTTCTTTTAGCAGTTAGATCCTTTTAGACGGGTTTGTAGTAATAGAAAGATAAAAATTTGATTGCCTCTGAAGTAGTAAGTATAAGTCCTCATAGATCATAAATAACCTAAGAAGCCAAAAGAAGGCATTAAATTCACCTGATAAAAGTCTTTAGAAGCATGAATGGATAGTCTCATATACTAGAATATTTCAAACTTTAATAAGAACATTGAGATAAGAACAGAATTTGGTGTTTAGAGTCATAAAACATTATTTCCACATTAGCACATTCAAGCTAAGATTAAAATACTTAATCTATTCAATGAAAGAACCCATGCAATCTTCTACATTTATAATGATGACATCATCAAACCTCTTTCATTTTTTTTTATCATTGTTCCCATTTTTATTCAAAGAAAAACGTTTTAAATATTCCTATTTCAATGTCGATTTTGGGGTAAAATATTGTTGGTTCTGTGTCTCACATTTGGAAGCAATTATGGAAACATGTCCGCTGTATTCTAAACATGTGCATTTTATTTCCCCTCTCCACTTTCACAAAGTCAAGCTCTACGTTTCCTATTATTGATCTTTTATTTCGCACTTTAAAATGCATACCTTGGGTTTATTACAGAAGACAAGCCATGGAATATTTAACCTTCCATGCATATCTATTCACTGAGGATTATGGTTTCAAAGGACATTCACTTTTCTACAAAGGACACAAATTTATCATTCTTTATAGTTCATTTTCTTTCATTTTTTTAATTTTATGTAGTTAGTACAGGGTCTACAGTTCTTGTTTTCTTCTTTAAAGTTCTTATATTAGGGAGACTATACGATATTTACACATATAGGTGTGGTTTATTTCACTAATGAGTATATGTTCAATATACACCCATTTATATATGAAGTCTTCAAACTTATCATTCTTTATGGATGAGTAGTATTCCATTGTATAAAAATACCACATTTCCTTTAACCTTTCTTCAAATGATGGACATTTTGGTTGTTTCCAAGATCTGGCTATTACAAATTGGGCTGCTATAAACATAGGTGCACAGATATCGCTATGGTATGAAGTTTTCAGTTCTTCTGGGAAAATTCCCATTAGGGGGATAGCTGGATTGAACGGAACTTCCAATTCTAGTTTTGTAAGGATCCTCCACACTGCTTTCCATAATGGTTGCACCAATCTGCATTCCCACCAGCAGTGGAGAAGGGTTCTTTTTTCCCCACAGCCTCTCCAGCATTTGTTGCTGGTTGATTTCTTTATGATAGCCATCCTTACTGGGGTGAGGTTGTATCTAAGTGTTGTCTTGATTTGCATTTCACGAATAGCTAGCGATGTGGAGCATTTCTTCATGTATTTGTAGGCTTGCTGTATTTCTTTCTCTGAGAAGTGAGTGTTCATCTCAGATGCTCATTTCTGGATTGGGTTTTTGAATTTTGGGACCCTAATGGTTTTTAGTTCTTTGTAGATTCTAGATAGAAGACCTTTGTCTGAGTACTTGTTAGTTATAATCTTTTCGAAATTTGTGGGTCGTCTTTTTACTTTGTTAGTGATTTCCTTTGACATGAAACCTCTTTCATAATCAAAATAAAAGACAGCAACATAAAATACAGGGATATCTTATTGAGCATTAAATTAAATTCTTAATGATTTGACGGCTAAGATAGAGCTGATACCATGTAGTGATGTAGCAGTGGATGGGAATTAACTTGGTTCTCTGCCTGGACAGGCCAGAAAATAATTCCCTAGAGAGGAGGACACAGTGTACGATTCCATGTGTGGCGCCAGGGCTGATTCTCACAGTCTCTAGAAAGCAAGATGCAGAAACTTAGAATAATAAAAAAAGGAAGCCACAATGGTTTTGTGGTTTTTCCAGTTAATCACTGAGGACCTGAACAAGTAAAAGTTAAAACTCTACACTTCAAATATCCATTTTAGTGATAGAGCATTCCCAAGAGGAAACCATGTTCTTTGTGTATGTACATTTTTCAGTTATTTAATGAGCATGTTTCATACCCAACTCACTAGAAGCCCTGGATGTTACCTCTGCCAATACTTGTAACTCTGGATTGTGAGGGGTGCTACAGTTCATACAACTGTAACTGGGAAATAAATTGTAACGTTACACTTTTCAGGGGGAAGTTGTTAGAAGCCGCACAAGTCATGTGTTGGCACGGGGCTAGAAATGTCACAAGACTCCTAGAATGAGGCTGTGTGAGTTCGAGGAGAAGAAGTTTCCAACTGGAGCCAGTCTTTCTTCACTTTCCTCTAACAGCCACGGGGAGATGGGTAGTGTAGGTGAGGGGTATGTTGGGGCTCCCATAGCCATCCAAGTTGGCTGGCACAGGTCTGTGTGCATGCACGCGGGTAGCAACCAGTGCAAAAGGTATCAAAGGTAACTATGCAGAAGAATGAGAGAAGTAGATGCAACGTAGTTTGAGCACAAATGGTTTAAGCATTGAAGTGATGCTCTATGAGGCATAACTCAACAATTGTATGAAGCTTAGGTTGGATTGAAAATCAGGGTCAGAAGAAACAGGTGATGCTCTAAGATCCTAGGGATGCCTGAGTCTGGGAACTCCTGAGGACAGTGGAGAATCCACCAACAGGGAAATACGTGGGCAAAGTGGGTGTGAGAGGCAGTCACGGACAGAGGCTACAGAAGCAAAGCATCTAATCTTCATTTCCAATACATGATTACATGGCCAGGCAATGATTGTGCCATGTCTGAAGGGGAAAGGAAAAAAAACATGTGTACGTGAGCTTTGATGGCAGGTTCCTGATAACCTCATTGTGTTTATGTTGTATTCTTCTCCAGGTCTACCACTCGGTATATTTGATAATGCACGTATAACTTAACTACGCTGAACTGGACATGTGATGTCCAGCCAGGCCATGAAGCCTGTGAGCCAGAGAGAGGCTGCGGGAGCCTGCATAGGCACCCTGACCTCCAGCATTGTGGAGACACCAGTTGTGTATTTGTAAACATGAAACCTTCAGGGCCTACGAGATAACTGAGCTGACTAAGCACCTGCTTTGTCAAGAGCAGGGACCGGGGGTTCCATCCCCAGTCCCTCATGCTGTGCCAGCCCCACCCCCAGGGCTTGCTGAGCTGGGTCCCGGCGTGGTGGCGCATGCCTATAATCCCATCGACGAGGAGACTGAAAACAGGAGCATCCCTAGGAGTCTGAGTTGTGTAGTGAGGCTCTGTACCAAATACGTAAAGAGAAACAACAACAACAACAACATGAAACTCTCAATAGTCAGCTCTGTTAAATGAGTGAAAGACCTCTTTAATTTGCCTTTAGTTTTTGCTTTGAAATGAAATAGTCTTTATTTGAGCATGTATATCGTAAACTCACTCAAATCTGATCCTGGTAGTGAAGTGAGTTTTTTTCTTATGTTTTTAGTTTGTATTTGCCCCCAATTCTAGTTTTCCTTTTAGCTCTGAAGGGGAAACAGACCTAAGTGGGCCTTGTAGCATTTCCAGGGGGGGTAGAAGAAGTTGGATGGAAAAGATAGACATTTATGCATGGAACTGACTCCTCATCACTGCTTAAAAACAAAAACAAAACAAAACATAAAAACAAAATAAAAACAAAAACAAAAAAAAAAAGGGAAAAACGTGTGCTTGACACTGGTAACATTGTTGGTGGAGCTTCTGGGTCAGCAAACTAACAGTGGCTCTATCAAAAGTAATTATGGTAACACATTTTAAGTGGCTGATATTTCTTCGACATTTCTAGGCCATGGATTCTTTAAACTGATGAGTTAATTTCAATGCATGATAAACTTATTACACTGCTTAATGTGAGATGAAATAACTAAACACTAAGCAGGACAGATTGGAAATGAGCCTTTGATAAATCTGTATAGCATTAAAGAGCAGATATTAAAAACTACTAATCTGCTTCATTTTCTCACTTCATGAAGATAGGCGTGTTTCATGGAGCCATGCATAACTTGAGACAACATAAGCGGTGTGGAGATGCCACTCAACAGCTGGAAGTTGAGGAGGAGAGGCTGATACTGGTGCAAGGATTTACCTGCTCTGGGGTGAGAAGGCCCCAAGCAGAAACAGCATGGAGAAGAGCTTGGGGGTAAGACATCTTCTCATCCATGGCAGCTAGGGAGGAAAGCCAGAGAGAAGGAGGACTTGAAGACAAGAATAGACCCTTTTAGTTCAGGCCCCAGCAATCCATCTCAAATCCTTTGGCCGCACAGCTATCATTCTGGTCTAAAATGAGCCTGTTACGGTTTGTATCCAGTTGTTCCCTCAAAGCCTCCTGTAAATCATGGGCTCAGGGCAAAGGACCAGGAAGGGCTTCAGGGGCCTGGCCAAGAGAGCGCAAACAGTTAAACTGCCAACACGCGCGGTCAGAGCACCCCCCACCTCCTAGGCATCAGTTTTCTCGGAGGTAAGGGTGAGTCATCCTGGACACAGCGATGCAGTCCTGAGGTCTTGTTATCTAACTCAGGCTGCTTTAAATTATGAAACCTCCAGTAACTGTGAGCTAAATAAACCTTTTCTCCCCTAAGCTTGTGTGTGGGTATTTGTCCCAGCCATGAAAGAAAAGTAACTAAGAGAGCCCAAAGGTAAAGGTAGCACCTCACAATCCATGCACCTTCCACAGGTGTGAAGAATTGAGAAGGCATGTTAGAACTAAACCATAAGCATAAACAAGTCTCAGACTAGGTGCTTTAAACTTTGATTGTTAATATTCTTTCCCAGGATCGGTTCCAGCTAATTAATTCCAGCTTCTGAGGCTATAGCAGTGCCAATCTGTATGGCTAAATTAATAAGTGCTAGAGTTGTAAAGTAAATAAATGTATTATTGCTTTTTGTATGATGTTGTCAAAATGAATAGCGTGCTCTAAGTATTGCAGTTATTTTTATTCCATTCTTCCTACGAACATCAGAGTTTTATCCATTACTTTTGTTACATTTCTAAAAGCTGACTGAGCCCTTTGGCTCCACTGCTTCGGCTCCTGTTCTCAGTTCTAGAAGTAGGTTTCTACCTACAGCTTCTTTGCAGGGACTCTGATGCCAGGGTTTGCCTCGTAACAAAGCACCCTCGTGGCTCTTCCTCCTCAGACTTTCCCCTGGATTTCTTTTTGAGTGGTACTAACCAAAATTTCTGAGTGTCGCTGTGCTCAGGAAAGCCCTGTGTTTAGGTGAATTATTAATGAAAAAGGCCACTACCGGTCATTGAAAGCTGCTGGAGGCACTGGCAAAAAAAAAAAAAAAAAAAAAGACGGAACACGAGGAATAGTGAACTGATATCGATTGACATTCCCCCGGGTTTGAGCTAGAAATGTAGTTCAGAGCCAAAAGTTCTGGGTGAGCTGCACCCACAGGGCAAAGGGTCTTTGAGAGTTGTACTCCACTGCTGTGGTGGAAAATGCATCTCTGCTCTTTGGGCCAAGGTCCAGGAAGAAGCTGAGACTGCTCAGAGACACGAAGAATCAGGTGGAAAATAGGCACAAGTAGGTCAAAGAGGGGCTCACTGGAGCCTGTGGATGTGCCGGCCATAGGCTCGTGTCAACCAGATTCTTCAAGGGTTTGGTTTAAAACCATTGAGAATACAATGTCCTGTATTGGTATACCATGCATTGCATTTCCTCCTTGCAAATGTCTATATAGTTTGCTACAGGAGGGTGTCCTGACCTGGGAAATGACAGGGGAAGGGGCATAAACATGCCATATTGGTGTGGGATTAGCACGTCTGAAGCAGCCTTCCTCTCACACTCCTCTCCTCTTTGCTTCCTCAGTTGGAGGGCTGAGGCCCTTCAGGGACACGCATGATCCTGCTGGAGGACTCCCGTACCCCTTGTCTCTCTCCCTGACTTGTTTTCTTCTTCTACCCCCCAAACTGAGTTATTTTCCAATAAGTTTACTTAAATTCTCTTCCCTTAATTTTGGGCATCTAACACAATTATTGTTAAAATTGATTTGTTATCCTTGCCATGAAACTAAGCTGATGTATGTGTAGACAAATCCACCCAGAAGTGCTGTCCTATAACTTCTGTTGAGAACAGAGCTGGCCTCTCCTCTCTCAAATGTATGAGCTTCCCACGTTGTTCCTTGGAGGAGATATTACTGCCACCTTCTCTGTCATTGAAGTTCTAGAAATCATCTTGGCCTGGCATGGTGGCGCAGGCCTGCAATCGCAGAAGTTGGGATGCTGAGACAGGAGGATCATTGTGCGTTTAACACTAGCCTGTGTACAAATTGAGTTGAGGGCAGCCGGTACTGCATAGTAACGCTCTGTCTCACAAGACAATACCAACAAGAAATCATCACCCCTGACCTCTCCCTCTCCTTTGTCCATCACCTCCTTATTCTTCTGCTTCTCCATCCTATCCTCCATGCATTTTCTCCTCTGCTATCCACTGATTAAGGCCATTGAAAAGTCCCAGTAGAATCACTAAGAACAAAAATGAATTTCTTTTCTTTTAGTCTATGATTTTCACTTCCAACTTATTTTTTTTTTCTTGTTTCAGAACTTTTATTTGTTTGTTTATTTATTTATTTTTATGGCTGGCTCAGCCTGCCCTGAGGGCAGGGCTAGCGCAGCATGTGGTGCCTGGGATCTAACTGAGGTCCCTGTAACTGCCTAAGCTTTCCCAAGCAGGCGCTTTAGACCACTGAGCCATCCTGCCGGGCCCATTTCCAACTTATTTTATATGCAGTACTGCTAGTAATTTTCTCACTGTATCAAACCTCTGGTAGGGAACGGTTTCCTACTTTAAAAATGTATCATGGAGAAAAGGAGAAAGAAAGAGGAGAGGAAACGAGAAAGACTACTTAACCATTATTATGCAAAGGGCCTCAGCACATTCTCCGTATCAGCACAACACGGATGCACCGGTTTTCCCTCTTCTAGCTCTTCCCACCCTCACCTCTGCGCTCCAGCTGGCTCTCTTACAAGCCCCAATCCTACCCACATCTGGAGGTCTTCTCTCCCATGAAGCAACACGAGCTCCCCTTGGAAGCAATTCCACCCTCTTCCATGTTAACAAAGCACTTCTTCCCTTTGTTACAACTCTCTTTTCGCTTGGACTTTGCACTTTAGTTACCACGTGTATTCGCATCCATTTTCAGGTACCTGAGAATAAAAAGGTGATCTTTGTGATCTTTGCATGACTGAAGCACAATGTACTGAAAATAAAGCAGACACATGTTAAAACCAAATTCCCATTTAAGGAACTTGAGTAAATCCAAATGAATAAAAAGCCACATTACAGCCTGCCTTGAAGTCGTTTTGATTTTGATTTTTAAAAGATTATCAGTTCGTTTCCTTGCATATTTGCTGTTCTCAAGAACAGAATTCAGAATGCCCCTAACCCAAATTAAGTCCACTGCGTAATTCTATTTATGTTTCAGTTCCTACAGGGAATTGGCTGACATTATCTAGAGGCCGCTGGTTGCACAAAGCATGCACAAGCTACCTCCTGCTAGGAAGGAAATCACATCCTTACACTCATCACCAAGCTTTAAGAAAACAAGGGTAAAATGCCAGCCCCTTATTTTATTGAAATTTTTATATCTCTACAGAAAAACTACCTCTACAAAATAATCCAATTAAAGCTGATATATGAATCTGTCTTCCAGTATAAGTCAGATTCCGCTGTGTTTTTATTTAGAATCTCCAGCGGCCTCATACCTTTGCCCAAGCCAAATTTTTCCTCAGTATTTTTAACTCACGAGCATTTACTGCATTATATAATCTCATGAACTGATAAGAATTTTACAAAATATGTGGTCAATCATTGCTTTTAATTTCAAAGGTTTTTGCAGTAATATTGTATTAATATAATCATGAAATGTATATTCATAAAATTATGAAATTATTTCATTATGAGTATACAAAGGCAATTTTGACATTGTCCCAATACATGTTTAGGGTGTTTATTCCATGAATGATAAGTGTATATTTATATTGTCTCTGGATGGAAATCTGAAGAGAGCTCTTCTCATGGAAGATTCAGAACTCAGCTCAGGTTGGTTAGGTTCGTGACATTACTCATGCAAAATAATTTCAGAGTGCATCAAAATATTAGGCAAAACTAAAACTGTACACTGGAGGGGAGTGAAAGAGACTGTGGGCCTAGAGGTAGAGGTATATTGTGAGCTGGCAGGGGGCGAGAGGAACAACAGGATGGGTCATTTAGGGTAATTACCCTTTGAATCATCTGTCATTTACCGGAGAGTTCTTTTAAGTCAAGTTGCCTATCAGTACTATCAACTAGGTTACACTGTACACTACTTACATATATTAGGGATTCTGAGCTGTGTCACTTGTATAATAGCACTGTTTCTTTAAGAATAAAAGTCTTTGAGAACAAAAGTCTTTGATGTAATTTTTGGAATACATTCCATCTCATCTCAGAGAGAATGATTATCATCACAAAATCAATTGATAACAAATGCTGGAGGGGCTGTGGGGGAAAGGAATTCTTCTCCACTGTTGGTGGGAGTGCAGACTGGCGCAATCACTGTGGAAATCAATACAGATTACTCTAAAGTAGAGGATTAGAGGACTCAATTGACCCAGATACTCACCTTCTGCTTATCTTCCCAGAAGAACAAAAAATCATCACATCACGATGATGTATACACACCCAAGTTTATAGCAGCATAGTTTATAAAGGCTGTGTCTTGGAATAGCCCAAATTTCCATCAACTGAGGAATAAAGAAGAGGTAGTTTTTAAAAATATAATGGAGTACTATTCTGCCATAAAGAAGGTAAATTTGAGGCATTTCTAGGTGAAGGATGCAACTTGATGTCAGACTCTCAAGTGAGATAAATGAGGCCCATATGTGACCATCACATTGTTCCCTTGGTGTGACTAAGTGAGAGAGTAAATAGGGACCAAAATGTACAATAGATGTTGCAAAATGGGGAGAAAGCATTCAAAAGGAAAGAAGATCTAGAGTGGGGAAAGGGAAAAGGGAGATAGAGAAAAAATGATTTAAAAAACAGTAAAATGGAAACCAAGCTTTGTGAATAGAAAAGGGAAGATGGGCTGAAAATGAGCAGGGGGGGTTGAGAAAAAACAAAAGAGGAATCCAGATTTGTCATATATGGGTGCAAATTTCCTACAATGATTGGGATCATTATATGCATGTAAATTGTACTAATAAACTTAATTAAAAACAAGTAAAATAAAACTGGAAGCCAGAATGCCAAAAATAGACCAGTCAGCTAGTCTAGCTTTTACCTGCAGGTCTGTGGAAGAAGCCACTTTCTAGCCTACCTAGTAGGTCTGAGGTTCTGGTTTCACTGCTTGCTTTCTGCAAGGAGTCCTCAGTCTTGCGAGAAACAAGCCACAGTCTTTCTCTCATTTTTCTGCATCTTTAGGCCCAGCAATGAAACCTTTAGGTCTTCTCCTGCCTTCACTTTCGGGCTCCTTCCTTTGCTCTTCTCCTCTGCCAGGTTAAGAAAATGCTCACGTTGGACAAATGTTTAGGTCGCATCTACCCCAACAATCTATGCATCTGAAAAGTCAACCACACCAGCACACACCATGGGCGTATGACATCACCAGGTCTGCCAGAGATTAGGGTGGGTTATCTTTGGGGACTATTTTAGCAACTTTGTATCCTGTTCAATTTTTTTTGTTAAAATATTTAGTTAAACCTCTTAACAGTCTTTTTCTTACATTGGAAGGACTATAAACCTCTCAATTTGTGGGAAGAATTTTTTCTTTTGAAATATCTTTTGAAGATCAGAAGCTTTAAAGTTTTCTGAAGTTAAAAGTCAAGCTTTTTATTTTATGATTTTTGTCTTTGATATGTCTGAGATAGCTTTTGTGTACCTTAGGTCACAAACTTACCTCCTGTGCCTTTCAAGTTTTAAACTTTTAAATGTTACTTTTAAGCATCTTGGCATGTACCTCTGTAAATAATACAAAGCATGAATTGAACTTTACTTTGCATATAGATATCCAATATTTTTAGTATCATTTTTTTAAAAAAAGATTTGTTTACTTTTTTCATAAAGGATCTTGCTACACAGATTGGACTCATAGTTATCATCCTGTCTTGGCCTCTGCAGCATTGGGATTACAGGCATGCATCACCAGGCCTGGTTTCAGTGACTGGCATGCCATGTTTTGACAAGTGGTACTGGGGATCTAACTGGGGTCCTTATGCTTGCCAAGAAAGTGTTTAGCCCAGTGAGCTATCTCCCCAGCCCTGGTCTGGTTCTCCCTTCTTACATCCACCTTGCCAATTAGGCTTTTCCTGATGTTGTTTTCTTTTTTATATCCAAGACAGTTTGCAGTCATTCTTTAAAACATGTCCAATGCTATTTTCTGCAGGAGGCTCCTCTAACTGCCTCTCCATGGCCCAATGCCACTCCTTACCACCGGAGAACACTTCCACTCTGAGTGTGCCACATTGTGCTGAGGTTGTATATTATTTGCCTTACAAATAAATTCAAGAGCAGAGGTGTACAGTTGCGTAAGTGCAGCCCCATCGTCTAGAGCAATTTCCACTAAACATTCGCTAAACATAAGGGACTGCTGACTGAATATGTTTTCATCCTGAAATCGTAGTTGTCTAAATTATTTTACTCTCCAAACACATTGATTTCATGCTAAGTTAAAGGATTCTGGACTCTACATTCATTTGCTGCCTATATTATTAGGCAGGAATTAGTTTGTTGGTCTCTAGCACCCCATTTACACTTTCAGAAAGTTTTACATTTCATTTCTTAGAATATTCTGTATATATATATATATATATATATATATATATATACATATATTTGCCCCGACAAAAGGGCTGGGGAGATAACTCAGTGGTGACCACTAAGCAACTCCTTGTCAAACACAAGGACCTGGGTTGGATCCCCGGTACTCCATGCTTTACCAACCCAACACTAAGCAGGCCACCAAAACCAGGGTGTGATGGTGCATGCCTGTGATACCAGCACTAGGGAGGCTGAAACAGGAGGATCACTCAGAGTCCAAACTGCATAGTGAGACCCTGCACCAAATAAATATACAATGAATAAAGATTTAAAAATATATTCCATCAAAGCCTACAATTAATTCACTAGCATTTTCCCTGTTTTATTTTGGGACAATTTTAAATGCAGATTTTTAAAAGCATAATGCTGTTTTTAATAATACTTTAAAATGCTTCACAGTTTTCTATCAAAATAGTATACTGAGTTCTTTCCTTACTGTTGTTCCTTGCGTCCTGTTCTTCTCAATAAATGTTCATTTCTTCTATTTTTTGAAAAACAGATTTTGCAAGAATCTTTTCTAGTAAAGCCAAATATATTTTCATTTCCTTTAAGACACATATTTTATATTTTTTTAATAGATAGGAGTTTAATGTATATATTTCAAAATTGACAGGCATTTTATTCAACTCTGAGATAATTTTTAAGTATTTTCTTAAATTTATTATTGCTCTGAATTAGATTGCTCTTCATTTGTAGGCAATTTGGCATTCCTCTACATGGAGAGATTTTCATACATACACATTGATCAGTGAACATTTGACATATGTGTGTTTATTTTTTTCTTTGTTTGATTAACTTTTTGAGCTGAAAACACATCTTTTGTCAATTTTGCACTTTTTCAGCAGCCTGTATCTTCAAACACCCCTCCTTATCACACCCTAGTCATTGTGTCTTTTGGAAATTCCTGCTATGTTGGTGGCTTCCAATCTATTCATTTCTCTCTCTAGCACTGTAAATTTTATCTTCCTAAGCAAATGCTAGCTTTTAAAAAAGTACGTTCTGAATACCTGTCCTGTCTTCAGTTGTAGTTTGTCTACTTCATGCTAATTTTATTTTATTTTTTAATTGTTCTCTTATTTTATTTTTTTTTAATTTTATTTATTTTTTACAATAGTTAATACGTTGCATAATTTTGTCTGCATCCTAGTTGCTCAGAGTACAGATGCAGACATGATTTCTCGTCTGAACATCATTAGTGCAGATCTTTCTTTTCATTGCATAAAGGGAAAGTAGCTGTACATATAGTACAATAGTCCACAACAATAGTGGATTATTAGCTCATCTGGCATTAGAAGGGTCTGTTGACTTGAGCCTTTTACTGCTCAGCATATTAACATCTATGCTATTTTATAGTCTTTATTTCAGCATCTGAGATTTTCACTACTAAAATTTTTAAAAACCTCCAACTTCAAGATTAAAATTTCTGTTTAATTGTCATGGTTTCTTGGCCAGGTAGAAGGCCTTTTAAGAATCCTACCTGTGGGCCCACCAGAAGCCTAGCTGACTCAGCAGCCAGGCCCGCCGCATGAGTGCGAACTCCCCAGGCCCGCCAGAAACTCATCCAAACCAACAACCAGCCCAGGCGTGACTTGAGCAGCCCCAAAGGTCCAACTGACCTGCGTGCAGCAGCCTTGATCCAACGAACAACCGACCCGCCAGCACGCAGTTCCGTGTCTGAGGTCACTGCTACACAAAATGATGCTGACAAGGGGAAAAGTGCAGTCGAGGTCCTGAGCCCACCTGGAACAAATACAGTGGACACTACCACAAAAGCAAATGGGAATCATGCAGCCCAAATCTCTGTAGCAGCTGAAGTGAACAAACAAACACAGAAATGTATAGAGGAACTCAGATTGGAGATAACCTCTCAAGTAAAAAAAGAGAAATCTTTGAATTACTAGAACCTCAAGTAATAAAACAGCTGGAGGAAGGTATAGAGTGAATGAGATCAGAAATAACCTCTGAAGTAGAAGAAGACATCTTTAAATTAATAGTGTCTGAAGTAGAAAAACAACTGCGGAAAGGCAGAGAGGAAATTAGAACAGAAACGACCTCTGAAGCACAAAAAGAAAAGTTAACTACAATGAAAGACTTAAAAAATTCCTCTAAATAAGACACTCATAAAAAATTAGAGATTAGAAAAATAATGAATCCTTAGATGAGCAATATAAGAAAGAAATAGATCATATGAAATAGTTCCAAAGAGATATACATGAAAATAAAATCTCAATCACAAGCTGGCAACAACATATGAATGAAAGTGAAGGCAGAGTTTCAGATCTTGAAGACACAGTCACAGCTAGTGAAAAGGCAAAAAAGCATATCATAAAAACAACCAGATTGCAGGAAAAAATTATTCAACATCTGCAAGATGATGCAAGAATGAACAACGTGAGACTAGTAGGTGTCAATGAGAGAGAAGGAGTCAATATAAATGATATAAAAAGAATATAAACAGAATAGCAGAAAACTCCCCAAATATGAGAAAACAATCTGACATACAGAATGCCAAATAACAACCCCACTAAAAACACACCCAGACATGTAATAGTCAAGATCCCAGAAATCCAGCAGAAGAATAGATTAAAAGCCACTAGAGAAAAGAAATATATCATATTTAAAGGAAAGGTGATCCCATCACAATAACAGCAAATTTCTCTTTGAAAACCATGAAGTCAAGAAGAACATGGAACAAAGTGCTTCAAGTCCTCCATGAAAATAAAATCCAGCCCAGACTGCTATATGCCACAAAACTCTCTTTCAAATATGAGTGAGAAGTGAAATAGTTCCATGACGAGGAACAACTAAAGAATTTCATGATATCAAAGCCAGCCCTACATGGACTACTAAAAGTATTTTACAAAGGGACCAAAATGACCCGAACTCTACAAATGAGACCAGAAAGAACCCACCAAACAGGGCAACCAATTAAACAGGAGAAAAAAGAGTAAATAGTAGTAAGTAAAAGATATGTCAATCGTAATTCAATGCATTTAAATTATAACCATCAATGTAAATGGACTCTATTCTCCAATTAAAAGAAATAGACTGGCAGAGTGGATAAAGAAATAAAATCCAACAATATTGTATATACAAGAAACACACTTAACTCATAGAGAAACTTGTAGGCTAAAAGTTAAAGGATGGAAAATAATACTACATGCCCCAGCACCTCAAAAATAAGCAGGGGTAGCAATGCTGTTGGCAGACAGTTTAAACTTCAAACCGTGATTGATTAAATGAGATAAAGAACAGCACTACATACTGGTTAGGGGAAAAATTCAAAGCGAAGGGGTAATACTCATAAATATGTATTCACCCAACATGAGAGCACCAAGTTATATAAGACACATCATAATGGACAGGAAAAATCTAATACTCAATACCACAATCTTAGCAGGAGACCTTAATACCCCTTTATCTGAAAAAGATACGTCAAGCAGACAAAAAATTAGCAAAAAAGTAGCAGACCTGAACTGGAACCTGGAACAATGGACTTAGTGGACATACACAGAGTCTTTCACCCAGCTACTTCTAAATACACATTTTTTTTTTCGGCTGCACACAGGCTGCACATACTCCTGCATAAGTCATATTTAAGTATATGAAAGAAAACAGAAATTATTCCGTGCATGTTATCTGACCACAGTGCAATGAAACTGGAAATAAATGACAACATAAATCACAAGAACCCCAGGAATATATGGAAATTAAACACCACCCTTCTCAGCAACCAGTGGGTTACAGATGAAATTAAACAATATTTAAAATTTAATGAAAATTGAAACACAACCCACCAGAATTTATGGGATACTATGAAAGCAGTTCTTACAGGGAAATTTATAGCTCTGAACATACACATCAAGAAAATGGAATACAAACAAATAAATACTCTCATGCAGCACCTAAACCAGCTAGAAAAGGAATAGCAAATGGAACCCAAAGCTCAAAGATAGGAGGAAAGTATAAAGATTAGAGCAGAAATTAATTCAACAGAAACAAAGCAAACACTACAAAGAATCAATAAGTCAAAAAGCTGGTTCTTTGAAAATCAAATAAAATTGATAAGTCCCTAGCTAACCTCATCAAAAAGAGGAAAGAAAGGACTCAAAATAGAGCAATAAGGAATGAAAAGAGTGAAATTACTACAGACCCAGCAGAAATTCAGAGGACCATTAATAGCTACTTTGAGAATCTTTACTCTCACAGAACTGAAGACACAGATGAAATGGACACATTCCTAGAAAAGTACAAACTATCAAAACAGATACAAGAAGACATAAGAACTCCCAATAATCCAATAGCAGCCAATAAAATAAAAAATCTACCAATAAAGACCTGATGGATTCACCACTGATTTCCACAAGAAATTTACAGAAGACATAATCCCAATACTCTTCAAACTCTTCAATGAAATTGAAAAGGAAGCTATTCTCCCAGAATCATTCCTAGAGGCAAGTATTATACTGTTACAAAAAGCAGAGAGATGCCACTAAAAAAGAGAACTACAAGCCAATTTCCCACATAAACATAGATGCAAAAATCCTCAATAAAATCCTCGTCAATAGAATACAAAAAATCATAAAGAAGATTGTACACCATGACCCGTTAGGATTCATCCCGGGGAAGCAAGGTTGGTTTAATATACACAGATCTATAAATGTAATACACTATATCAATAGAGCCACACCAAAAATCACATGATCATCTCAATTGATGCAGAAAATGCCTTTGACAAAGTCCAACATTCATTCATGTTCAAAGTGCTACAGAAAAACTGGAATAGTTGGTCTCTACCTCAATCTGATAAAGGCCATCTATCACAATCCAACAGCTAACATAATTCTAAATGGGGAAAAGCTGAAGTCTTTTACTCTGAGATGTGGTACAAGACAAGGAAGTCCCCTACCGTCCTTTCTATTCAATATGGCTCTGGAAACATTAGCTACAGCCATTAGACAACAGAGAGAAATAAAAGGAATAAGAATAGGTAAAGAAGAAGTTAAACTGTCATTATTTGTAGATTACATGATAACCTACTTGGTAGACACCAAAAAAATTCCACAAAGAAGCTACTAGAATTATCACACAAATTCAGTAGAATAGCAGGGTTCAAAGTCAACACAAAAGCATTTCTCTGCATTTCTCTCTGAGAGAGAAATTAGAGGAACAATACTTTTTACAATACCATTGAAAAAATGAAATACTTAGGAATTAACCTAACTAAGGAAGTAAAAGATCTAGCCAATGAAAACTATAGTACTCTGAGAAAAGCGATCCTAGAGGATTTCAGAAAATGGAAAGATATTCCCTGCTCCTGGATAAGAAGAACCAACATTGTGAAGATGACCATATTCCCTAAACTGTTGTACAGTTATAATGCAATTCCTATCAAAATACCATCAATATATACCTCACAGTCCTGGAGAAATCATTCCTAAAATTTACCTGGAACCAGAAAAGACCTAGAATTGCAAAGCCAATCCTGGGCAACAAAGATAAGTCAGGAGGCATCACAATTCCTGACCTAAAGTTATACTATGGATTACCATGATTAAATTAGCATGGTATTGGCAAAAAATAGACCTGAACATCAGTGGCATAGATTAGAAGATGCAGAAGGAAACACAAACACACTTAGCCATCTTATTTTTGACAAAGGGGCCAAACATGTTTACTAGAAGAAAGATAACCTCTTGAACAAATGGTGCTGGAAAAACTGGCTCACTACGTGCCAAAAACTAAAACTTGATCCAAGTCTATCACCATGCCCTAAACTAAAATAAAAATGGATTAAAGATCTAAATATTGAAAGAGAAACACTAAATCTCCTGGAGGAGAAAACCAGAGGAAATCTTGAGAACACTGGGTAGTCAAAGAATTCACAGATAAATTCAAAATGCACATTTAACACTTGAAAGAATAAACAAATGGGATCTCCTCTGGCCGAGAAGTTTTTTCACATCAAAAGAAATTACCGACAAAGTGAAAAGACAACCCACAAGTTTTGAAAATATTTTACCTTATAAGTATTGAGACAAAGGTCTTCTACCCAGAATTTATAAAGAACTAAAGAACATTAGGATCCTGAAAATCAAAGACACAATGCAGAAATGGGCATTCGAGATGAACACAAACTTCTCAGAGAAAGAAATTCAACAAGCCTTTAGATACATGAAGAAATACTCCACATCGCTAGCCATTCATGAAATGCAAATCAACACAACACTTAAATACCATCTCACCTCAGAAAGAATGGCTAACATAAAGAAATACACCAACAATAAATTTTGGAAAGGCCATGGGAAGGAATACTTCTCCACTGCTGGTGGGAATGCAGACTGGTGCAACCATTATGGAAAGCAGTGTGGAGACTCCTTAAAAAAACTAGAACTGGAAATTCCCCCTTCTGGGAATTTTCCTAGAAGAACTTAACATCATATCATAGTGATATCTGTGCACTGGTTGATATCTGCGCAGTGATGTTCATAGCAGCAAGATTTGTGACAGCCAAATCTTGGAAACAACCAAAATGCCCATTAACTGAAGAATGGTTCAAAAGGTGTGATATTTTCACACAATGGAATATTACTCAGCTATCAAGAATGATAAACTGGAAGACTTTATATATAAGTGGATGTATCTAGATCATATACTCATTAGTGAAATATACCAGACCTATATGTGTAAATATTGTAAAGCCTCCCTAGTTGAAGAACTCAAAATGAGAAATTTAAAAAAAAAAAGAATTATAAAATTAAGGAGTTGGAAGAGCTTTTCACTAAGAGGTTTAGGCATTTTATACACCCTTCAACTGTCTTCCAGAGTGAGTTTAGATTGCATTACCCTAGTAACTACTGATGGTCGGCACTTTCTCACATGCTTCTTGACCATTTGTATCTTTTTTTTTTTTGTTTGTGAAATGGTCTGCTGAAATATTTTTCTCATTTTTAAGCTGTTTTTGTCTAATTAAATTATAGTGTTATCTTTCATGTAGCAATAAAAACTTTACATGAATGTAAAAAAAAAGAACCCTATTTGTATTTATTTAACACAGCTTTTAGGGTTGTCACCTTGTTCCATTTTTCTTTGCTGTGATTTCAGGAGTTTTAGTTGTTGACTGATCTGTGTGACTTAAAGCTTCTTTTCCTTGAATTTTAGTTGATCCATTTTAAATTCGTGCCTACTTTCCTCTGCTATGAAGTCTGCATTCTCACAGGATAATTAGCTTCCTGCCCAGCACTGGAAGGCAGTTAGCTTTTGCTGCTGAACCAGGGTAGGAGGGTAGCTTGTAACTTGTGTATCGGAAGACAGCTGCGGTTCTGAATTCTCCACAGTGTTCCTCTCCTCCCAACCTCTGACCCCTCTCTGGCAATTGCAGGGCCTAACTGTAATTCAGCTGCTGCCTCATTAACAAGTCTGCAGTGCCCCTCCAGCATCATGTTCCAACACAAGGGCAGGCCTTTCTGATTTATAGGTGCACTTGCCATATACATTTTTAAAGTTTTTTGTATTACTTCTCTCTCGCCTAAAGAGTACCATTGAAAGTTTGGAGAATTCATATACAAATGCCACTCCTGTCTTGGTAACGGGCTTTCCTGTCCACGTGTTTGTCTCTTCTGGCCAGACTATTTCTTCATAGTACTGTGTGAGAGAGGCACGTCACCCCCCATCCCACAGACTTTGAGCTGGGGTGAAGGGTTGTGCTAGTCTTAGTTCAAAGCTAGAAGTTTAAGCATGTAACTCTAGCTACCTGTATCTTTATAAGTGCTAATTTCAGTCTCTTGACATTTACTAGGTAATTATAGGTTATTTGCCAAGATAGATCTTAGACTTTCAAATTTACATTGTCACTACTCAAATCTATTTCCCAGAACCCATTTGTGGATTACACTCTTTTAGCCAGTTCCCCAGTACAAGTTGTTTCTACCTTTAGTCCAGTGGTATTTACCAATGATTTTTAGTCATGATTAGCCACTTCCTGTATGCTATCTTTTTCTCTAGGTGCACCTTTGTATTCCATAATGCCTCCTCTAGCAACCAGCTTGTGCCTGGCTCACTTCCAGTGGTGAGTGCCTTTAGGGGTATCTCATATAATCAGAGAATTGGAATACGTAGATCTTATATTACAAACATTCTCCATTGAAATAAGTTTTTGAATAATAATTTCTAACATTTATGTTGTATGTGTGTTTTGAAATAGTTTATAAACCCTGAAATTTTAATGAGCGAACCAATCACTGGTTCTTGGGCATATTGCTAGATGAGTTAAGTAGCCATGAATAACTCTGATTGTTCAATGTTGCAAGTTAGATGCTTTAAAATTTGGCAATATTGGTTTACCAGTATTCATAGCTGTTAAATTTGGTTTAATTATTTTTTTATTCCAAAACTGTCTTCTTTTCAGACTGGTGAGATCAAGAAAAACATGCTTTGAACATTGAAACAAGCCCCACTCTGTTAGAGCAATAGGCACCTTCTGCCAACAGACTTTAAAGGCACCCACACTGCACTGGGACCTGCAAAAGCAGCCTTTGACGTGGTCGTTTGCAGTCTACATCTTATGTGACAGCGGCTGCATTTGAGCATTGTTTAAATTGTGTCCTTAGCAATATGGCTGATCAATTGGGTAGATCTGACACCTCTAATGAGCATCTTCTCAAGTAATTTCCAGCCTAGATGGTAGCATATTTGATGTGCGGCACGGAAAGTAGGCCAATTAGTGATAGAGTTTAACAGCTTCAGGGAAGGAGACAGAACATTTACTTACACTTGACAGAGTGAAGAGGGAAGCAAAACACAACCTGAAGAAGAGCACTTATCTCTTAAAAAAATAAGCTCTTCCTTGAAAAAAGTAAATTTTAAGATTTTAAGCCGCCTTTGTGAGGAAATTTTATTCTGGTACTTATGCATACAAAATCACTGATTTCCTTCTATCGGTAGGCATTTGCCAAGACTACATAAAGTAGATATTCTGATGTGCATTTCTGTGCCTTGATTTTTCTATTAATAGCATAAAAATGAAATTTTTTCTTTAAGTTATTCAATTCATTCCTATTTTATCTCTTCTTAAATGTTAGTTGGGAATGGTGCTTGATGTGAGATACATTTCTAGACTTATTTTTCCAGCAAGGTGCTACATTGATAACTTTAAAATTAATAATAATGATGATGACGATAATAATAATGCTAGAAATGGCTATATAAAGATTAAAAATCTTCAAGATCTAAAAATGATTAAGGAATCAATAGTTGTCTTCTGGGAAATATCTTACCAAGCTGGAGTGTTTTTTCCCTATAAAAGTAGCACACGGCCTTGAGTTCAAGTGAAGAAGAGGGAACTCCAACCCTAGATAAAGGCACGGCATTTCAAGACCTTAATTCTTGCTAATAATGTGAGTAGGGAAATCCTCCTGAACACAGCTTATAAGGAAGCTCTTTTCTCTCTGCCCAGCATCAGGCTGCAAACACAAGAATTTCTTCCTGGAGTATGGAACTTTCTCATTGAGATTTGGAAAGTTTTGTAAACAGCTTTTTTAATACCCATGGCATTCTGGATGAGTTACTCATGGAGATATTTGAAAGAAGAAAGATCAACACTATTAATATTGACAGAATATTCTATCAACATGGAGTTGCCTTTGGGGAGAGGGACACAAATAGAAATCTCTGCAAAGGATGAATTCATAAAGAAACAAATATATGCAAGATATGCAAGATATTTTGAGGTCACCAGAAAATATGAGAATCAAATATTAAGTTTAAGATCATAGAAAAATTATTTTTATCATACATTTACTTTTCACGATTAAAGATTTAAGAGGATGTCTAGATTCTAAGAAAAATGTTGTTCTTTTAATGCTAATCAGTGTTAGAGAACAATGCTAGCTATAATATCAAGCATTTCCCAAACTTGAGTGAATTAGCATAGCAAAGATGCCCAAATATGTGTAGTGTTGCTTTTATAGAATGCATAAAAATTTCTGTTACTTCTGTTGGCTGCTGGAACCATTTGCTGAGATATCCTAAGACTCACCATGTATAAAGCAAGAAGAAAGTGGGGAACTGCCTCACAGAATGCTTTACAAGCCTAAAGGTAAGAAACGATACATCCACCCACTTTCTACTGACCAAAGTATCATTTTATGGTGTAAGCTCAGCTGTAAAGGAAATAGAAACAGAACTGGAGGTCAGCCAGCCAATCTCCATCTCCATATAACAGTTTGCAGCAACTCTAAGAATGACAGAAGTGAGAAATAAAGACATTAATTCTGTTATCTATGTAGCAGACAGATACCACACTCTTTCTAGTATGGTTGATAGAGGAAACTAACTAGAAATATCCTACCAGTGTAACAAATCCTTATTGTAGGTGGAGTCACAGAATAAATACTAAAAAATTCGCTAGTGAGACAGTTGTCTATTATTATTATTTACTACTACTACTACTACTACTACTACTACTACTACTACTACTACTACTGCTGCTGCTGCTGGTGCTGCTGCTGCTGCTGCTACTATTACTACTACTTATAAGGGATCCAACTCAGGACCTTGTGCTTGCCAGGCAGACACTTACATCACTGAGCTAGCTCCCTGGCCTTCAAATTTTATTCAGACAAAGCAGTACAAAGGCTTGCAGAGAAGAGAGTGCTATATAACAGGGTATGTAGCCTCTTCTGGCCCTCACCCTAGAAGGTGATCTCGGAGAGACTTCCGTCTTCTTGTGGCTAAGCGCTCTCCTGTTGATCTTATCTCATTCAACTCACTCTATCACCAGCATTTGAACCTGTTATTTATTTAATCTTCATTTTCTAATTGCCTCCTTTGTTTTCCAAGGTGCTCCATTCTGCTATACTTTAACCCACTCAAGTTAGCTTCCCATTGCTGTGATAATAAAATGTCCAAGCTTACAATGGCTTACCATCACACAAGTGGACCATCATAGGACTATGAAGGTCAGAAGTCCAAAAGGGATCTCTTTTACCAGTTTCAAGGCTTCAGCAAGGTTGCATTCACTCCGCGGCTCAAGGGAGGATCCCTTCCTGTGCTCTTTACAGCCTCTAGACCCCTTGCATGGTCCTTCACTTACAGGCTCCTTTCCCTACCTTGAAAACCAGGAACTTTACTCCTACCTATTCACTACTCGCTTTCTCCTCAGACATTTCCTGTCTTCTACTTCTGAGATGCTTTAGGGTTACATTTGTTCTAGACAATCTGTGGTAATCTCTCCACTTTGAGATGTTTAACTTAATCACACCCACAGACTCCCACTGCTGTGAAAGGTGATATGGGTTCAGTGAAGAGGATGCAGAAATGTATACGGTAAGTACAGAAATATTCTTCTATTAACCAGTAAGTGTTGAATTACTTTTCCCAGAAGTCTGCTCCCTGGAGCTTCTGCCTCTTTCCCTGAGTACATGACACAGTCTGAATACTTTGCATTCCTTTCTCTGCTATGCAAAAAAGAACAAACTAAACCAAACAAATAACATACCAGTGAATGTGTGGCATCGCTGGAAGCTCTGAAGGCCCTGGACAGTATTGTGATCAAAGGACCTCATAATCTACCCCTGGGAGTGCCTTTTTATTTTAGTGCAGGGTTTTCAGGGTCTCACTACATAGCTTAGACCAGTGCAATACAGTTCCTCATGTTGCTGTGACCCCAAATCAAACAATAATTTTGATGACTACTTCAAATTACTAATTCCAATAAACAACATTTCACCATGGCATAGCATGGGTTTAAATATGTATTTTCCGATGGCTTTAGGCAACTTCTGTGTTTTGGTCATTCGATCCCTGGCTGGGGTCTTGACCCACAGGTTGAGAACCGCTGGCGTAGACTCATAGGGATCCTACTGTTTACAGCCTCACAAGTGCTTGGATGAGTCTCAATCACTCTCAGAGTGTTCCAGGGTGAGGGGGGTGGCACCTGACACTGGGAATCGATGGAGTGCCCCTTCTTAACATAGTTATTTTCTTGATGACTCTCCCTGTTCTAAGACTTAAAATACCATCTAAGTGCAGATGATTCTGGAAGTTTCACATATAGCTAAGCATTTTCTTCCACATCTCAGAATCTGAGGTCAAACTTTCTATGCAACATCTCTGTAGTGGTTGGGAATGGAATTAGAAGTTTCAATGTACAGCAGAGGACTAATGTCCTCATTTTGTAAGTAACCCGAGCCTATGCTCAGGGACAGAGACAGTGCGAGGTCTACATCTACCCTGTGGCAGGTAGGCTGCTTTCGCTGTAAGGGACGCAGAGAGGCTTGCTTTCCCCTACTGTGCTCTGGTTGTTCTTGCTGTCTTCTGTCACTTTGTAATGTTGCCCTGACCATGTCACCTTACCTTACAGCCAGCTGATTATAGATGGAAACCGCCACAAACTGTGAGCTAAATAAACGTTTCCTTCTTTAATGTTGGTGCCAGGTAATTTGTCTGAGCATTAATAGAAAAGTAAGCCACCCAGAATTTGGTGCCAGAGAAGTCTTGTCGTAGCTGTGACTGTTCATGACCATGTGGTACGAGAACCCTTGGGAATGTCTTGTGGGAAGAGTATGGAAAAGCTTGGTGACCTCACATAAAGAGTAGAGATGGAATGCCTTAGGCTGTTCTGTGTAGGAGATTCTGGTTAGAGCTCAGAAGACCAGAAGAAGGCTGACAGAAATTCTGCCAATAAAAACCAGGCTTATGTTTCTGTTAAGAAAGACTGCATTGACTGTTAAGAGTTCAGATAATGTGCACCTGGCTTGGAAAAAAAAAATTTCTGCATCCTAATTGTGTCTAGAGACTTTGTGTGGGGCTAAGGTAATGGTAATGGTCTAAGTAATCTGACATAAGAAGGAGAATTGAAGGCATGGTTATGGTTGGGAGCTTTTAGCCAGATTTATGTTGTACATGAAGAGCAAAGAGCCAAGAAAGATGACTTAAAATATGTATTTGGTCAGAATGGAAGCTTCAGCAAAGCTATGGACTACATAAATAGAGCTGAATTGAGTTCTATTGCTGAGAAGGAATAAGAAAACATAAAAGATGGCCTGAGGGCATCACAAGAAGCAGTCAGTCTCTACCTTTTGCCACCTCAAAACTGCAAAAGTGAAAGAATGACTTGAAGAGAAATCCTAGAGCACTAGGTTCCAGGATGGTGGCAGCCACACAAGGTCTCAAAACGGCAGCAACCTGAAGAATTTCTTCATCAGAATCAGATTCAGAGTACTCAGTGTTCCAGTCACTGGAACCTATGGCCCAGAGAGGAAAGACTGACCATTTCTCCAGCTGGCAGGAGATTTGGCGTCATCCACATGTTGCTGGGTTTAGGCACATATGGAACTCAGGAATTATGCAGTTAAGAAGGCTTCCATCTCAACTTCCGAAGGCCTAGGAAGCCAGATAGTGTGCCCCCAAAAGGGCAGTATGTGCAGCTGTGAGAGTGAAGTCAAAGGAACAATAGACAGCCCAGAAGTTAGGAAAAGCTAAGAACATTGATTAGCGAAGGAAAGCTTCAAGGAGAGAGCAAAGTGGGTGAAAGGGAGAAGTTGTGGGAGTTATAATCACCAGAAATGCTGTAGGGGCGGAGTCACCTGGGCCTTTTGGAGCTCACCACTTGCCACAGGTTTCATAAGCTGCTGAATGTGGACTTAATGTTTGCCCTGTTGGACTTTAAACTTGCTTTGGTCCCAATTCTTCCTATTCTAATTTGTAACTTTTGGTATGAAAATGTTAACTTTTGCTATTGAATGTTGTAAGAGTTTAAATTTGTATTTATACAGGGCTTTGGAGCTTAGAGTCTGTCTTAGATCCCAGAGGAGACTTGAGACTTGGACTTTTCAGCAATATTGAAACTGTGAGCATTTTTCCAACTCTTAGAGATAGACTTCATGCCTTTGGATAAAGGGCTATGCATGCATCTTTGGGGGGGTGGGTCAGGGGTAGACCGTTAGGGTTCTAATGTGATATAATATTGATAGACTTGATACTGGTTCTTGAGGATTGTTAACCTGTGTTATAATGGTCAAGTTGTAAAATTATTAGAGTATATCTTTGGGGAAATCAGTTTAAAGAAATGTATCTGATTTCCAAGTTGCCAAAGGGTGGATTGTAACAGCTGGTACATTATGCCAATTTCAGAAGTTTAGGGGCTTAGCTGAGTGACTCTGCAGGAGATTAGGATCCTCATGTTATAAACGTCCTGGGTCTGTGCAAGAGGAGATCACTGAGATGATGTGGATGCTATGCCTACTCCGGAATGGTGGCGGGGATGTCCTGCTTGCAATATAAAGGAGGAAAAGAGACCTCAAGTCCCATTTTTGTGTTATTGTTACTTTTTCTGTCTTCTATCACCTTGAGTTGTTGCCCCTCACCATGACACTCTGCCTTGGAGCCACCTGAGTATGGACAGAAACCTCCACAAACTATAAGCTTCATAAGCCTCTCCTTCTTTAACTTTGGGTGTCAGGCATTCTGCCTCAGCAATGAGAGAAAAACAAGACAATCTCTGTGCATATTTGAGGCTGATTTACTGTCCCCTTCCAGATCAGTTTTCCCATCATCTGGTCGGCTAGACATCTACCACTCTCTTTTTAGAAAAATACCGCTTATTTCCTACCCTATAGTTGCCAAATCTCTCTAAGCCACCATTAGTTCTGCTATTATTTCAAAGCCTTGTAAACTGTTCCCCAGGTTTCCTTTAGTATTTTCTCAAAACAGAAATAAAAATGATTCTCCTTTCTGTGTGGTGCTTCTGCTCAGGATCTTGCTTGGCCCCCTGTCTCACTCTGAGTAAAGACTACTATCGCCCTTACTGAGAACATATTCATAACCTCTACCTCTCTTGTTGTCTCCTTGGATCATTTCTGTTCACTTCCTCTTGCACTCTCTCAGCTTCAGCCATGCTGAACCCCATGTCATTCTTAAAGTAGAGCAGAATTCTCTGCACCTCTGGAACACTTTTCCTGATGTTCATATCTGCTGTTTCTGGCAACTGGAGCGTGACTCCCAGGGACATCCCAGAAGCGTCTTTCCTCACATTAATTATTCATTTAAATGCTACCTTGTTATAGATCCTTACCTACTATTTCTAAAATCACATAATTTTAGAATTCTTTGTTCTCCCTCTTGTGTTTCATATTTTTTCATATGTTTTGCTGAACGTATGTGCTTACTTTATAATTTTTAAAATGTATTTGTTTACTTATACAGTACAGGGTCTCTCTACACAGTATGGACTTACAGTGATCCTCCTGTCTCATCTTTTCCAATTCTGGAATTATAGCTGTGTGGCACTATGCCTGATTTTGGTGGCCAGCACTGCAATCCTGCAGTTTCTTGTCTGGCATGCCATGTGGTATAAGGGATCAAACTCAGGTCCTTGTATTTGCCAGGAAGGTATCCAGCCCATGAGCTTAGTTTATAATAGAACTAGTATAGAATATAAACACTGTAAGTGTAGAAATTTAATTTGATTTCATGCACTGCTTATCTCAGCACAGAACAGCATTCTCGCCTCATTAGAGGTTTAAAAGTGTGATCACTTACGCAACATTCTCATCTTAGATTTAAAATCAATTAATATGGAGATATAATGTATTTAAGGTTTATATTAGTGGTAGAAAATAAGTCTAATTATTTCATAGAAAATTGCTCAAAATATGCCACAAACTTGAAATATGCACATAAATAACATCAGATCTTAAAATTTATCCTAGTGAAATTATTAAGAATATATTCAAGGGCTGGGGATGTAGCTCAGTGGCAGAATCTCTGCCTAAGATACACAAGGCTCCAACTTTACTCCCCGGTACCACTTATGAATAAAGAATATATGCAAAGATCGATCAAAAGGACACTCATTATTAAGTGAAGAAATTAGCTGAGCATTGTAGTACATGCCTGTAATCCTACCACTTGAAGATTAAAATCAGAGGTTTATAAATTGGAGCCTAGCCCAGGCAATTTACTGTTAGTACAACTCAGTTTCAAAATTAAAAAAGCAGGACCAACCATATAGCTCAGCAGATTAAAGCACCGGGTTTGATCCCTGGGCCTGCCCCACCCCTGGGGTGTGCTGAGATGGCAACTGAGACTGGGTGTGGTGGCACATGCCTATAATCCTAGCTCTTGGGAGGCTGTAAATAGCCAGATCACTAGTAGTGCAAGCTAGTAGTAAGATCCTGAACACCCCGTAGACCCTTCCCTAAAAAATACAAAAATAATAATAATAATTATTATAATATTAATAATAAAGTTTGAAAGATGTTGGAGATGTAGTTTGATGAGAAAACCATGGTGAGTTTAATTTTCTATTTTTCTTTGTTTCTTTATTTCTTTATTTCTTTTAATTGTATGTCTTTGGTACAGGATCTCACTATTAATCTCAGATTCATAGCCATCCTCCTGTTTCAGTCCCCCAAGTGCTAGGATTACAGGCATGCACCACCATGTGCCAGGGTGAGGCCAGTCTGGCATGTATCATTGAGGATCAAATCTCGGTCCTTGGCCTTGTCTAGGCAGGACTTAGACCGCTGAGCTATCTCTGCTGCCTGTGAGTTCAATTTGCAGTACCACAATAAATGAAGTCATATTAAAAATCAAAACACCTGACTTCCAAATTTAGAAACCTAGATTAATGAAATAGAGTATTTTGTACAATAGGATTTCATGTAATTACCAAAACAAAAATTAGGCAAACATTTATAGAGATGAGAAATATATAAGAATATGATAGAAGCCGGGCGTGGTGGCACACGCCTGTAATCCCAGCACTCGGGAGGCTGAGGCAGGAGGATCGGTGAGAGTTCGAGACCAGCCTGGGCTACAAAAGTGAGCTCAAGGCCAGCCTGAGCTGCATAGTGAGACCCTGTCTCAAAAAGACCAAAAAAAAAAAAAAAAAAAAAAGAATATGATAAGTGGAAAAACTGTCTAGAAAATAATTTCAATATTTCAATTTTAAGGCAAAATGTATGTCTTGTGTGTTACTCTAAGACATTCGTGTGTTCAGAGATGTTACCAATGTGAGCTGGAGAGTGGGTTGGGTGAGTTGTTCTTTTTTATATGACAACATTTTGCTGTTTTTTGGTGTGTATTTAGAACAGGGTCTAAATATTTATAGGGTCTCTTTACATAGATCAGACTTGTAATCATTCTCCTGTTTTCTGCCTTCCAAGTGCTGGGATTACAGGCATGTAGCACCATAACCATGCTCAGTCTCAGCTGCCATCTCACCATGCCTCTGGGGGCAGGGGTGAGGGTGGCACAGATCGCCAAGGATCAAAGCCTGGCCACTGTGTTCTGCCTCAGCAGGCACTTTAGTCCACTGAGCTATCAGTCCAGCACTTGCTGTTCCTTTTCTTTTCTTTTCTTTCCTTTTCTTTTCTTTCCTTTCCTTTTCTTTACTTTCTTTTAAAGCAGTGATCACATAGTACTATTACACTGAAAGAAATCAAAATCATATTTGAATTGATATTCTCAATGCTGTTTTTATTGTAAGTGTAAAGGATTTTTAGTGTAATTTATTATTTATTTATTGTCTTTTTGAGACATTGTCTCTGTTATGCAACTCAGGCGGGCCTTGAACTCACTTTACAGCCCAGGTTGGTCTCAAACTTGCTGTGATCCTCCTGCCTCAGCCTTCTGAGTGCTGGGATTACAGGTGTGCACCGTCACACCTGGCTAAGTGTAATTTATTTTTAAATATCATTATGTGCTCACCATAACAGATACATTCCATTTGCATCTACTTTTGAGTGTCCTGAATTTGTAAGTGGTAACTAACACTGAATATATGCTTGTGAAAGAATCTCTTTGTGACCATTTCAGTCTTTAAAACCTCAGCATGTGGAAGCTATCATATTTAACATACTCTTCTAACAAGATAATTAAATTTGTGACATGCAGTTCATACGCTACCTATCTCAGGGATTTTAATTAAAACTAACCCTTTCTCTGTACCATTTTGGTGGTCATGTACGATCCAACTGCATTGAGCAAATCAAAGTGAGAATGCCAAATCTGGCTAGCATAGAGTAAAGTGACATAAATACAGGAAAAGGGGAGTAAGCAAGGATGGCAAAGAAAAGGAAAAACTGAGGGGGAAAACTTGTGGTTATAAGCAGGGTTGCTTGTGATTTAAATTTGAATCCTTTGGATTTAAATCTGTAATCCTGCAAGATTTTTTTTAAGATGAAATATGTTCCTTCCTTCCTGCAGTCTCATCTCCAGTGGGAAATTGTGTCTGCGTATTTTCTCTCCCCCAAGCAATGTTTTGACTTGTGAAACTTACTTCTGAGCTCCAATGAATCTCTGATCAAACAGTCCTGATGTACTTAAGGGAAATGAAGAGAGTGCGGTTAGGTGACAAATTTTGGATAGAATTGAGAAGCAGCAGTTGTAACTATGGGAACACTTTCATAGGAACCACTTAAAAAGCCTTTAACTTACTAGTTGGCTACAATTTGAAAATAGACATTTGACTATTGTTCCTTCTCCAGAGGACACTAGGTGACCCATAATAAAATCCAATAATTAATGAACTAGTTGAATTAATGGGCTTTTATCTCAGAGAAATAAAAACTTAATGTTTATACCCAAATCTATAACTTATACCCAAAGGCCATTCGTGGTTTTATGGGCAGTAGCCTAAACTTTGACACAACCCAGATGTTCTTCAAAGGGAAAAATCACACACAAATATGTGAGCTATGAAATAGTACTCGGAAATGAACAGAAACAAACTACAGATGCATGCAACCATTTGGATTAATCTTAAGTCAATTATGCTGAATATTTTCTCTTTTGACAGAGAAAAGAAAGGCAACTCAAGCTCTATGTAAGTTTATTGAAATGGTTAAATTATAGATAATACAGCAGTAATTGCTGGATGTTGGAGAGCAAGTACGGGACAACAGGCAAGTGTGGCTAGAAAAGGCCTGGGGACGGGCCTGCGGTCAGAATTCCCAGGGTGTTGACTGTGGCAAGATCAGTGTCTTGGTCTTGTCCATGTTATCATGCAAGGGTTTTGCACAGTGCTTTGGTTGGAGAAACTGGGCAAAGGGAAGCCAGACACCCCGGGCATTATGTCCTGCAGCTGCACATGAATCTACACAACAGTTATCTCCAAAGAACAAGGTTAACTTTAATGATATCAACGTGCCAAGCTTCACTTCCATCTAATCCTGTATATGATTCCAACAGCTGAGAACTGAGTAGATAGTTTTCAATATTTTCTGCTCTGGTGAGAACCCACTGTTCTCAGTGTTTGCCCCGGCTCATCCAGAGTAGGCTGCACACTGCATCTAATATACACCAATGCACTTGCCTTTATTTGTGCAGCTTCGTCTATAGTCAAAGTTCTGCCCAGTGATCCAAGATCTGTTAATGATACACAGAATACAAAATTCAGGGGCTGGGGAGATAGCTCCGTGGCACAAGTGCCTTCCTGGCAAGTGCAAGGTCATGAGTTTGAACCCCAGTCCCGCAAAAACAAACAAACAAACAAACAAATAAACAAACAAAATTCAGCATCAACTACGCACTCCATCATCTAGGTCTGAAGAAAGATGTAAAGCTGTTCTATAGATCTTTGTTACTGCATCAAGTCTACACACTAGTTTTTATTAGGATTGAGTTGCTTTGATTACTATAAAACCTATGGAGCAAAAAAGCCAGTTTATTATTCACATAGCAAGTTTTTTTAATTAAAAAAGGGATTAAATTATCACAATTATTGAAAATTGGTTCCCAGAAACATCCACTGAATGCTATCACAAATCAGGGTAAGAAATACTCAAAGATATGTAATATTTAGTGACACCAAGTTTTTAGTTTTGAAATTATTCAAAGTAATTTTTTTGAATTTGACAAGAAAAAATGGTTTTGGCTTTTAAATCAGAAATCAATGGTTATCTACATGGTTCAATAATTTCTTATGCTGCTTTTTATTAGATTATTAAACTTTTTTGGAGACTGTTGCTTTTTGTTTTCCTCTGAAATGTCAAAATATAGCCTAGAGGTCTGTTTTCTCTAATGTTTATTGGAATTAATTTTCCATTCCAGTAAATTTAAGCTTCAGTTTTTCTATCCGATAAATTTCTTTCTTTCTTTCTTTCTTTCTTTCTTTCTTTCTTTCTTTCTTTCTTTCTTTCTTTCTTTCTTTCTTTCTTTCTTCCTTCCTTCCTTCCTTCCTTCCTTCCTTTCTTTCCTTTCCTTCTCTCTGTCTCTCTCTTTCTTTCTTCTTTCTTACTTTCTTCTTTTTTTTCAAGTCTCAACACTTGCCCCACAATGTTCCCAAACTCGCTGTGACCCTCTTACCTGGAACTCCTGAGTGCAAGGATTACAGGCATGTGCAGCCATGCCTGGTTCTATCCCATGGATTCTTGCAACAATTTTCCAAGGACTACTACTTTCATTTCTAGGCTAAAAATGCTTCAGTTGTCTTTGCTACGTATTGACTGAGAACCATTTATCTTAAACAATGCTTATATAACTTTTTTTTGGACCAAGGATTGAACTCATGACATTGCACTCGCCAGGCAGTCACTCGTGGCACAGAGCTATCTCCCCAGCTCCACATACTTTTAATACATACTATAATCCAATTTCTAAATAGGTATTCAACTTTGAGTATATTTGTTGTTTCCAGGAGTTTAAACAGTTTTGTTTTGTTTTGTTTTGTTTTGTTAGTCTTCCTTCTTTCTTTCTTTGCTTGTTGACTCTGCTGTTATTTTCATTTAATGATCAGAAAATCAGAATGCAGTATTATTTAGTACTGACCAAATGACTGTAATGGAATGAATTTTTCTATAAATTCATAAAATTTATTAAAACTACGTTCTCTACATAGTGATTTTAGTCTTAAAAATTTAAGTATTCATCAGCCTTAGCGCCAAAAAATAATATAACTTCTCTGTAATATTAGTGAAGTCAATTATCTATACCTAAATTCAGTTAGTTTTACTCCAATGGGAAAGGATATATCACAGTAATACATTCTTTTTTTTAGTAATGCATGCTTAATGACTATTTATGGGAACTTTTAAATGAATAAAATATGTATAACTGTGCTTTAAAATTGTTTCATATTCAACAGCAATGATATGTAGAATATAATTTGTGATATCAGTACAATGTACATGATACCAAATAGTAGTAGTTAGTCTGCTTAATATAAGTTCATGGTTTACATTTCCTGCAAATAATAAAGAATACAAATTCTATGAGATGGAAGACAAGTTTGAATATGGAGAAAAAAATTATGGACACCCTTTTTCTTTTTTTAAATCTTAGGAATGAGAGATATACTTGAGCTTAAAATCCACTCATTTCTTGTCGCTGACCCTGACCCTCTGTCTCCCGTCTTGCAGCACTGCCATCTACCTCTACAACTCTAGGAGCCTGGAGTATAGACTCCATTGGCTGGAATGAAGACCACGTGAGCAAGAACTGCAAGTGTGTCTAAGTTGGATACTACCGAGTAGCGTCTTTAAGCTCTCCTGTCCAGTTCTAAAATGATTATTACCTTTTACATCTACACTCATTAAACATACATCTAGAAAAGGTGAAACAAATATCCCACAAAATAGCAATAATATCTTGGAAAATGTGCTCTATTGTTCTCTGTCCCTCTCTCTCCAGTCCTGACCCATTAAGCTGACTTCATGAATCAATAGATAATCTCAATTTGCATTTTATCCAACTCAGTCCAATTTAGAACACGCCACAGAACTCTCCAAGCAAAAAACTAAATCAAAAGACATGATTCATTCATGTCAGAGAGAACTTTTATTATTAAAAATCTTAGAATCCTGGCTTTAAGGTTCTGGGGTCAACATTAACTGTTCCAAGCAACAGCCTCAGCAGGCTGTGATCATAGAATTGCAGACCAGATTTGCTTATTTGAGAGCAGTAGAACTTAGGGACATAAATCCTGGACACTGAATTTATTGCACATTGAAAGCTATATGAAAATTTATGCTGTCCAAATAGAGGTGTAGGGAATAGTGATACTGTAAGGCCATTGTGAGAATTTTGCATTGATATTTGTTGTCCTTTATAGAGTTAATTTCTATTGTTTATCTATCAACAGATAACTCTTAAGTCTAAGGTCTCAAACGTTAGGTAAATAATACTCAACCTATAAGGTATCTGCAGAAAATTATGATATTTTGTGAAACCAGAGTAAACAATATTTATATGATCTGGATAAGTAACGCAGGCTTTCACAGTAGTTTTACACAATTTTTTCTTAAGCTCAAACAACTTTATTGAGTTTTTGAGTCAATATCTGTACAAGTAACTAAGGGTGACTGATCACAGTTTCCTTCATAAAAGTCTAATTCTCTAATCAATATCATGTGCAGGATAATTTAATCTGTACATATATAAGCTTTGGTATATATTGTAGCTTATTTTATTTATTTATTTTTGAATTTGTTTATGTTATGGCTGGCTCAGCCTGCCCTGGAGGTGGGGCTGGTACAGCATGTGGTGCAGGGATCAAACCACGGTCCCTATGGTTGCCTAAGCTTGCCTAAGCAAGGGCTTTAGCCCACTGAGCTATCTTGGTACTCTTGTAGCTTATAAAACAGTTCCAAGTCAAATTTCCCTATTACTATATTTTATTTTTTGTATCAAATAATGATACATCAATTTTAAAATTTGACAACATAAATTAGAATGTGATGTTTTAAAGCTATCAGAGCTAATATTTTTCATCTAAGCTAAATAATTTTTCCATCTACCAGATGATAACTAAGCTTTAGGGTGAGCTTGAATGATTAATTTAAACTTCACATCATTTCTTAATTTGTGTATGTGTAGGCTAAATTTATTTGCATATATAATATATTTTATTTGTATATTAAAATACTTGAAGCATTACATTAAATTAATGTCACCCAAAGTTCTAAGTAAGGATTATCTTAGGGATTAATATATACTTAGTTTTAGTGTTTTTCATTTCTTTGTGAGAAATGAAATCCAGTTTGGTCTAATGAACTGAACTAAACCAGACTCCCTTTATCTTTCTTATGGAGCGGTGTCGATCTGGGTGTTTCCATTTCAGACTTGAGCAGGTGAGAAAGAGGAAAGCACTGAGCACGTATTCTCAGCCAAAGAGCACTTACTGCACACTGAGGGATCTGGATGGTACGAGCTCAAGTCTCTTTACAGGATGGTTGGAGACCTGTGCAAGCTACCTAAACAGCCAGGCTCAGTTTTCCCTTGTTCTCCTTTAAATTTTAGTGTAATTGAGTGTTTTTCCAGAATTTTTGAATTATATTTCAAAATTCAAAATGGTATTTTACATGACTTTATAGTATAGTATACTATATATACTTTAGTATATAATTTGATGATTTATGCACATACGCAGTGTGAAACATTAACTACAATCAAAAACACTAACATATCCATCATCTCATGTTCTTTTGTGTGTGATGAGAACACTAAAATCTGCTGTCTTAACTTAATTGTTTATAAAACTCATGAGTGCTTTCAGAAGCAGTTGGTCTCTCTGTCTCTGTCTCTGTCTCTCTCTGTCTCTGTCTCTGTCTCTCTCTGACACACACACACACACACACACACACACACACACTCCACACACATTCATACACACAGGTAGGTCAAATTTCAAATGGAGGTGAATTTCATTCAGTAGACATTTAGTATGTATCATGACTATGTATCTGGAAAACAAAAGTAAGCCCCTGAATTTTGTTCTCTACATCAGGATGGAATGCCCTACATGCAAAATACATTACAACTGAAAATAATTTTCCTTTCAGTTTCCCACTATATTGAAGTATCTACAATTGGGAAATAATCAGTCAGCTCTAAAATTTCTTGCTGTTTCTAGTTGATGAGAATGATTAGTGGTACAATCCACATAGTCTGGGAGACATTCAGTGGAGAGACTTTGAATGATTATTTTAAAGGAACTTTATGGGAATCTGCTATTCTCTGGAAACCCTGGAAACTCGTATAGTCTCTATACAAAGCTGTAACAAGCCATGTGTGTTTGTTGAAGAGTGATAGCGAAGCTACATTAGATGGCAAGTTTAAGCTCAGGTATATTAAAAGTCATGACTTTCATATTGAAATATATTTGTTAACCCAAAATTCAAGGCCAAAAATGTTACACTTAGTCCACTTTGTGAATCTCAGTGTGATCCAATCTTTAGCTCGTCTGTATATGTAACTTCACCCTGGTCAGGACAAATTTTCAGTCATACTGAATCCAAAGTCCAATCTAAAGACTTCTATTGGACTCAACCAAAGAGTGGCTTGATGTGATATGTTTGATCTGCTCAACCATGAGAGATGGCTGGTTCCACATGAATTATTTTGGTGTGTTATAGAGGGGTGACTGCTTGATTTCTAGATAAGTAGAAATCTGTTCTTTCTAAGTAATTCCCAGCTAGTAGGCCTCAATGAAAACTTATGCACATTATTAGCATTAGTAAAGAATTAGAGTAAAATATTTCTGATGAAAGAAACCATCATTTGTTTCCTTTCTATGGTATTAGGAATCAAAGTCAGGACCTTGTGCTTGCCAGGCAAGCACCATATCCCAGTCCTATTTCTTTACTTTTTTCTTTCTTTCTTTCTTTTTTTTTTTTTTTTTTTTTTTTTTTTTTTTTTTTTTTTTTTTTTTTTTTTTTTTTTTTTTTTTTTTTTTTTGTTCTCTTTAAGATATACAGTTACAGCTCTGATTATTGTTTCTTTTCTTTTCTTTTCTTTTCTGATTCTAGTTCTGTATTGAACAGGCCAATCCTGGCTTCACCTGGTTAATACTTACAAACATGTTCATTAAAACATGCTTTATTCTTAATATTTCATATAATGCAATCCAATGAACATGCGCCCTACACTTTATATATGCTTTTCCTTTCATGTTGAGTACACCTTGGCTGTCTACTTTTTCTTCTTCAATTTATTGATGCTTTTTAATCTTTTATTCTTCTTGGAGATGGCCTTTTCCTTCTCTGCCTCATCACAAAATTTCTTCTTTCCCCCCAGCTGGGGTACCTTGAGGCTTTTTCCTTCAACACCTTTTTGAGGCAAACCAATCTCAGAGCTTCTCTGTATAACATTTAAAATTCTGATTTTCACAGCAGAGTATCATTTTTTTCTTAAAGATATTTCCATTGCTACCAGTTTTGATCCTAAGTATATCCCATAAAGTTCTTTGATATCACTCAGAGTTAAAAAAAAATGTATTAAGTAGTGCTATGAACATGTCCAAAAAGAAGATCAATTTTCTTTCTTTTTATACAGCAAGGATAAAGACTGCTATGCGCAGCATTTGTTAGGTGCTTTTAAATTGCAGTATTCCCTGGTTTCCCAAAAGAAGCGATTTAGCATTGTTCTTGAAATACAGCTGTGCTCAGCAGATTTTCTCAAGGTGTCTGTGTTTTTCCTCGACGCTGACAATGAGAAAATGCACAGACATCATGACCAGCGCTTGCCTACGCACCCCCCGCTTGCCGTGTTATATTTACGTGAAGCGTGTGCTCAGTTTTATTTCTCATTGCCCCTGTACGTTTTAAGCGCAACACCATTAAGGAGTCTGAAGTGCGCGGTGCAAGCTCTCCAAAGCCAGCTGCAGCTGCCGAGCTTCGGCGGCGCCTGCTTACCCGTACCTCCGGAGACCGCAGGAGCCAGCTCCGAGGACAGCCTGCAGTCCTGCTTTCTAAATAAATCCTCACAACATTTTACTCATTTAATTTAAGGATCCTTGTTTCCAAGGGGTACACAATAATGAATTACTGCTTGCATTCAACTGTTACCTTTTAAAAAGGAAGTGCTATGTTTTATTGACATCATTTTATTATATATACTCTGAGAGCAGAAGATACAGGAACTTAAAATATTCAGAGTAAGAAGGGAGAGTTTTCTGCAATTCTACCCTATTTAGTCACTTTCAGTGAGTCAAGTACGTCCTCCTAAGTTTTATTCTTATAAACATGTGTGAACTTACTAGGAATAAGTTATAGTAATAGGGCCATGTAATATTTATTGTTCTGTGCTGGTATATTTTATGTGATTTATTTTCTATTGTATTAAATATATATAAATGTACGGTTTGTTAAATTTCAACCTATAGACTTTTTTAAAAAATTGAAATAGGGTCTTATTATATAGTTCAGACTTATAGTGCTTCTCCTGTCTCAGCCTCCTCAGCACAGGGATTACAAGCATGTACCAGTACTCCAAGTTACAGGACCAGCAGGACACATGGTACCAGGGATCAAACTTGGGTCCTTGTGCTTGTCAGGCAGGTACTTAGACCACCAAGCTATCTCCCGAGCTGAATCAACAGACATTTATAAGTTTTTTTGTTTTCTTTTGTATTTTAGGAAAAAGTCTACAGGGTGTTCAGGGTCTCAGCACTAGATCAAACTCAAAGTGATCCACCTGTTTACACCCTGCCAAGAGCTGGGATTATCGACGCGCATCACCACACCCAGTCTCAGTTGCTGTCTCAGCACTCACCCCAGTAGCAGGGCCGGCAATGCAGGCTTGAGGATTGAACCCCTGGCCCCTGCACCTACTTTCAAGTGCTTTAATCCGCTGAGCTATTTGGCCACACCTTCAATAAACCTTTACATCACAATCTGTATTTTGCCAACACAAACAAGACTATTAATCATGTGTCTTTGTTTATATATGTTTTGTCCACTCACGTGCAATCTTTTACTAGCATTTTTATATATGGAATTATTTCCATGAGTACATAAAAATTATCAGCTTTGATAGTTAGATTCAAGTCACCAATACTGTAATTTATGTTTATAGATAGGTCATTTATACTTAACCTTGTGGTTTAAGACTGTCACTTTACTTATACCTTGTTTCATTTTTTGCTTTTAAATTTGCATGCGGTGTATTCTTCACCCATTTTCCTATCTCCCAGCATGACCTTTATGTGTTCTTTAGGATTCCATTTTGGTTGATCTGTATATGACGTCTTCCAGTACATCTCCTTGTGCTGTCTTCGCCCTAGTGGCTACATAGCTTGGCATGATTTACCACCCTCATTCTTTTACCATTTAAAGTGGAAGATAGATGTTGTACCACCGCTTAGTTCTCTTTGCACACCTCTCTTTGGATATCATTTCCTATTTTCATGTAATTTTCTATTGAATGTATACATAGACACACATATATGTATGTATGTATGTATATTTAGACTGATCCTTACTACACATTTTTGTTTTAAATTAAAATGTAATTTTGAAAATTGAGAAGGAAAATAATACGTTTCAATATTTACTCAAACATCAACGTGTTCCCTGATTCTTTGTTTCTGAGGTTGTGCATTTCCTTGTATCCTAGCTTATTTTTCTCACTGAAGCACTTTCTTCATCTTTCCAAGTCAATCTCCTGACTACAGATTGCCCCATCTTCCTTTGTCTGTGAACGGTTTCATTCCATCCATACACCTGGCTATATTTGCCCTATAGAGCCTAGGTTGACAGTACTTGTCCTTCAGCGTTTGAAAAATAGCATGCTACTTGTTTCTGGTTTCTACAGTTTCAAAAGAGTGATCTGGTTTCTACTGCAGATCTTTGCTTGCTCCTGGCCTTCAGGATTCTATCTTATATCTCAACTTTTCAGAAGCTTGGATCTGATATCTCTGCTTGTGGATCACTTTGGATATATTTCATTTAGACTATTCTGACCTTCTTGGATTTGTGTCTCTATGTCTTATGTTCAATTTGGGAAATTACATCCATTTTTCTGTTAAATCTATTTTGAGACCTATTTTTTCTTTTTTTGTTAATTGAAGACATAAATATTATATGCATTTTAATATATACTATATATTTTTTGCCTCTTCCTATAGGACCTGAAGCTCATTATTTAGTCTGTTTTCCTTGTTAATTTTTATCCATCTTATTGTTCAGGCCTCTAATTTAATTGCATCTGCCCTGTTATTTCTCTTATTAAATGAGATTTTTCTTAAAATAATTTAAAGACCTTTTCATTGTCTACATCTTCTATGCTATTGTAGAGATTTTCTTTTTTACTTGTTCCAAAATTGTTTACAATTGAAGTTGGAAATTTTTAAAGGACAATTGCTTTAAATTTCATATTCAGCAATATCAATTTTTCTGTCATTTAGGTTTGTGGTCCCCTTGAATTTTCTCATTGAAATTGAGGCATTTCTATTGTGTAGTAAAATGAATGATTTTGGACAGTTTTCTGGACATTTTTGATGCTCTGTTTTACATCTCCGGTATCTAATTAACTTTCTATTTTACTAATAGTCTCTTTGGATTGAATTCCTGGCTAGTCTCGTCCTGATGGGCTATTCATCAAATGCCAGTTTAGTTCACAAAGCCTCTATTGTGCACTTCTGGTCTACCATTGTTGTTAGCAAGGCACTGGCTCGATCTGTGTGCTTTTCACATGGTCAGTGCACAGAAGTGAGAGCTTCTCCAGCTAGCTCGACCAGAGCAGGAGACTTCCTCTTCAGTGCAGAAGGAGAAAGAAGGTCAGGGTTCTGTCTGCTGACTCACTGGGGAGGGTAACTGCCTCTTACCCTTCATGGCTGACTAGAAGTCAGAGTCCAATCCTCAGCCCTGGCTAGGACTTTAGTGGGGTTAGGAGGTGAACTCAGAGATCTGGTCCAGCCCACTATGTAATTTTTAAACTCTTTTTAAAATTCTTATTTATTTGGTACCAGCTTTCATTATGCAGCTCAGACTTGTGGTGACCGTCCTGTCTCAGCCTCCTGAGCCCTAGGATGATAGATGTGCACACCACACCTGGTTTTGGTTGCTGGCACCGCATGTGCAACCTAAGATGGAACCCGGATCCTTTCACTTATCAGGCAGACGCTTAGACCACCGAGCTATCTCCCCAGCAGTGCAATTTTGATCATTCAATGACTTGCTGAAATTCCTAACTACTGTTTACTTGTTTCTTAACCTTTTCTAATTGTGACTTGTGCTTTGATTTATGTTTGTGTGTGCATATCTTTAGGCGAAAGACAAATATAAATGTAAGTAACATTTTACTTTTCTTAGGGTGGAATTCAATGGTGAAAAAAATACTAAATTTGATCGTGATTAAATTTTAAAGTAGTTTTGTAACATAGTTACATTTTAAAATTTGTATTTGTAGTTTATATTCATAAGAAAGGAAGGATATCACTTCACAAATACGATAAATAATCAAACATATTAGTAGTTTTTACAGTGATAAACATAGCAATAAGACTTCCCTTCCTTCTCTTCTATTTTCAAAATGATCTTTTGGAGGTGTCAGCTGAGTTTTTAGACAGATCACTTGAGCTGCTTACAGATGATCACAGAGAAAGTTTTCAGTGAATTTAATGGTGTGCTGCGAGCACATTAAACTTTCCTTAAGAGTCCAATACATAATTGGTATACAGTAATAAAAACATCAAAAGCAAAAATAATTTAATATTTTACCATGTGGTCTTATAAATTATGCATAGTCCACTTCAGATTCTATAGCAAAGTGTGATAGACTGAATGGCTTAAAAATAACAGCAATTCATTTCTTACATGCCTGGAGATTAAGACATATAAGATTAAGGAGCCAGGAGATTTGATATATGTTGAAGGTGTGCTCACGGACTGAGATAAATGGCACTGTCCCCTCCCGTGGCAGACGGTCAGAAGGATGGAAGTCTACTCAATTTCACCCCTTCCACAGGCACTAATCTTTTATGAAGGCTGTACCCTCATCACACAATCAACTCCGAAAAACCCCACCTCCAACTCCAAACACCAGCACACATTGAGATTTCTATGTACAAATTTTAAAGGAAAATATTTAGTAAAAATGTGTATCTATGTGTGTGTATATATATATATATATATATATATATATGTATATATATATTATATATATATACACTGTTCAATGTATGACATAGAGTAGAATACTTGACATAAATTATACCAAGTATCATGTATTTATTTGAATAAGTTTAAACAAGCAATGTGTAATGTTAATGAATAAAAATATTCTTAAGAATATTATTTATGAATCTAGTCAGATAATGTTTATAAATGTATGCAACAGAAAATTTCTACATAGTTTTTGGATTATATTTATTGCAGTATAATTCACATATTATACAATTCATGCACTAGGTGTCAGGTACTTCCTTTAAAACTTGCTAGCCATTACCATTCAAATATTGTAGGTGGACAAATTCAGCAAATTAACCCCATATAGTCCAATATTCCATGATAGTAGTAGGTTATCCACAGAACTGGCAATATCAGATGTTGTTGACTTTAGTCTTTTACAGGTTAATGTATTAATATGGCATCACTTTTATGCCTCATGGTTAGACTTTTCTGCTGGATGGTTAAGACCAAATAAAGCAAGACCTATATAACAAAAAAAGTAACATTTGTATTTTACAAGGTCACAAGGACAACAATATGCAACGTATTTTTTATTGTAACTGTCCTACTAATCGGTTTTGAAACTGTATCATTACTACTTATTTCTCATTAAAATTAATAAAAGAGAACTATGCAATAGTTAAGCTTGTATGTCTAACTTATTCAAAATTATTAAACGTGTTTTCATATACATAAAAAATGCTAGACAATGAAAAGTGTCCTAGGTCCTTCTTGTCTCTAACAAAGACAAGTCAAAAATTTTGACAAAGCATTAGGTGTGGTGGCACACACCTATCTGGCACTTGGGAGGCTGAGGCAGGAGGATTGCTATGAGTTTGAGGCCAACCTGTACTACATAGCAGACGCTGTCTCAAAAAAAATCATAACACAAATTTATTTATTATGTAGTGAGAAATCATCCCAATTTGCCTAAAAACCCAAAAGGCAAATAACAACAGTCATACATCCAGATTTAATGGCTTTATTTTTTAAAATAAAATTTAGAAAACTTTTTGTCCAAACAAAAACTTTCAAATATAAAATCCACAAGGCCAAAGTCACTGTTTTGAAGTAGTCAAATATGTGACAAAATTTCTTGAGAAAAAAATACGGAAAAATTCTATAGCCAATGCTGTCGTGCTATTTCAGTTTAATTAGAGAAAGAAACTGTTGTGAAAGAGAAAATATTAGTACTGACTCAATTGAATTTTACATGCTGCAGTAATTTTTTTGAAAATGTGGAACATCCTGTACTTTTGAGAATAGAGTCAAAGAATTCTTCATGCTTTGCATAATATTGGCCACACTTGATACATTCATAATAAAACCTATTCATATTTATTTCAATGGGCTTTCAAAATGTTGGCTTGGGTCTTGTACCCCTGCATCATCCATACACTCTGCATATTGTTAGACATGTCTTCTGTATACCAACATGCAGTTAACCCATTATGGCCTTAACAATGCAATTTATAATGCAAAACCCCCTTAGGTTCTTGAGTTCAACATGAACGGCAATTTTTCCATCATTATTTAGTGGGTCAAATCTCCCATTCACTGGTCAGACCTTAGTGTCATATCCATGCTGCAATGCCAGAGACAGAATTCCAGGTTCAACAAAGCACTTCTGTATAATGTAAGAAACCAAAACAGCAATTTGTCAAAACTCAGCTTCCTGCACCTCTGTAATAAGCTTGACATGCTGGACACAAGCCAACTCTACTTTGTGGGGATATTCTTTTTGCTCAACTTCCTGTTTGCATTCCAAGGCTATAAAACAAAAGCAAGTCCTCCAATACCATCTTCTTCATCTATTTTTTTGCTTAACACTTGATTTTCCATTGAAAAATTTGTTTAACTCTGCTTTCAGTGCCTTAATTTCAAAGGCTTTTTCTAAAATTTTAGCCTATATCATTTAAGGTAGTTGATTTTTGTTTTGTTGTATTTTGTTTTAGTAAAGTTCCACACGGTCTATAGTGTCTTACTACATAGATTGGACTCATAGTGATCTGCCTGTGTTCAGCCTCCCAAGAGCTGGGATTGCAGGCAAGCGCCATCACCCCTAGTCTCACTCACTGTCTCAGCACGACCCCGGGACAGAACTGACACAGCAAACCAGGGATCAAACCTAGGCCATCGCCTCTGCCTAAGCAAGTGCTTTAGTCCACTGAGTTGTTTGGCCAGCCCAATGAAGCTGAATATTACTGACTATATGGGTGGCAACTATACAGAAATAAGTATGTTTAATAATTATGTTTCCAATTCTCCTAATTCTCAGACATAACTTGAATTACTAAGAAGTGAAACATTAAGTATGCAACCAAGATAACCCAAGCAGCATTTTATCTTCCTTAAAGCTGTACCTCAGTAAGATTTAACTGGAAGATTCATTATTATTATTTTATAAAATGAACACATCCAGCTTGAACGTAAAGCACAGATCCACTTGTAACAAATTTCTTAGGATTTCTACTGCAGTCTTGATCTGTATGGAGTATTTTATAGTGGTATATAACATCTACTCAGATATTTACAGTAGTTTTACTTTCATTTGATGTTGATTTTCTACATTTGAACAATCTACATATACACTGATACGTGTATAATATGTATAATATGGATTTTGTATACATCAATGTACAAAAAAGACCATTATTTCTGTAAGGGTTGCAAAGCCACTTAAAATTATCCAAAGTGTAGTTCAAACTACACTGGAAAATACATCAACAGTTATATTTTAGCTCTGTGATATATAGACACATAGAAATTCTTAATGAATAATGAGCAAGCTAATTTATGTTTATCAGTAAAGCAGTATGCAACTGAGACAGGAATTCTCTCAGAAAAAGTGGACATAAGGCGTCAATCAGTATGATCAGTGCCACAAATGATGGCTCTTCGCCTTTTCTTTTTCAGCATCCATGAGGGATAGAGAAGAAAATGGAGGAAGTGGAGAGTGATCTATGTGCTCACAGGGCAGTGAGCAGAAGTCATTTATTTTCATTACATTTGAAAATTATTTTATGTATCTATTTCCCTTTTTTCCCAAGATTTCTTTGAAGTATTGTTTTTTATTTTTAAATAATACAAAATCGCTATTGTATTTTGAAATACAGCATTGAGGAAAACAGCATTAGGAATGATGCAAGACTGCACTAAACAAAGAAGCACAAATTCAACAATGTATTGATGATTTTATCTTCAAATTAGTCATTCACATTGCCAGGTATCAATATGTAAGATTCATTTAAAGAAAAACAAAACAATAGCAGAGAAGTCATAAGAAATTCAAAGTAGGAGGAAAAAAATCAGAGTAAAAAGAAAAAAAATATATTAAGAATTGACTGCTCCTTTCAAAAGACCAGCAGAAATTGACAATACAATTATCCAAACCACTCTGCATATATACCTTTTCCCTTCTTTGTGTTTATCCTCACCCCAGTTTTTCCTTCCCATATAATAATTTCTTTCCCTTTCACACTATCTCTTGTACCTTTTAGATTTCCATTATTCTTTCAGGTTCTCATACTAGTGAGATAATATAATGTTTGCACATGTGGATCTGATTTATTTCACTTACCGAAAGTCTCTAAACCCATTCATTTATCTCCAAAATCCTCACACGTATCCTTTCGATAGCTGAATAATACTCTGTTGTGTAAAAATATCATATCTTTTTTATCTGTTCCTCAGCTGATGAACATTTTGCTCCCAACATTTAGCTACTACAAATTGCACTATTATAAACATGGGTAGATAGTAGGATCATTTCAGTTCTTTTATAAAAATACCCAGAAGAGAAATAGCTCCTTGAATGGGACCTCCAGTCCTAGCTTTTTGAGGAATCTCCATGCTGATTTTCATAACGGTTGTACTAGCCTGCACTCCCACCAGCAGTGGAGGAGGCTACCTTCCTCCTCACAGCCTCTCCAGCATTTATTCTTGATTGACTTCTTGATGATAGCCATCCTATAAAGTATTCCTAATATTTAAAAACATTTCAAGACAGCATGTTTTACAGAATGTTTGGGAGGATAATGATTTATAGTTACATAAAACAAAACGCTTCAGAATGTGAGGGTAGATTTTATTTCCTTAAATAAGAGAAGAATAATCCACAGAGGTCCTTTGTTGAAAGTGATCTCCATAATAAAATACAGATTAATTGGAAAGGCAGAAACTTCCACTCTTAGTTACTTTCTTACAGCCAACATGCAGATCCAACACAAATTCAAGCAACAAGTTCTAAGAGAAGTTCATTTTGGCTCGTGGTTTCAGTCTATATCTGCAGGCTCCAAAGCAGAAATAAGAGGGCGGGAGGTCCCAGCAGAGGAAAAGGGACCCAGATGACGGCACCAGGAAGTGGAGAGAAGCGGGGAACTGGGAAGAGAAATGCAGGCCTCCAGGCCACACCCCCCTCACCAGCTGTCCCTGTGGGCCTCACTCTTGGAAGGCCACCTCCTGGGAGCCAGTTACCTTCCAGAAGCTCTCCCTGTCAATACAGAGAGTCTTTTGCAGGACATCCTAGACCCAAACTGTAGCACATTCTGTCTTTGCAAATCAAAGTCCTGCTTTTTGAGACATCGAGGGAGAGCAGACAGCTTCACTGTGTCTGCAGCTTCTTAAATGCCTTCACTAAACAAATCTTCATATTGTGTGGCAAGATGTCTTGATGCTCCCATTCCTCCACACCCATGCACACACTCACATATAAAATATGTGTACATATAGATGTGTATGTATTAGCAAATTAATCCTTAAATATCTGACTCCCAATCATAAAATACTGGTACCTGTTTATTGTTATCAACTGTTTATAAGTTTCTATTTTGACATTTACACCTATTATGACTTCAATACAGAAATTGAAAATTAGCTTCTATGTGTACAAGGAATAATCATAATAAAGTGTCTATTATGCATCAGGTACTATAATATATTATTTCTAATTAAGATGTAATCCTGAAAATATTATCTTGTTATCACCCATGGGACCTTATATGGTTATCTATTTCAAAAATAGCTCCGTTTAGATGAATTAAAGAAAAACCATTTAATTAAATGATTACTTAAAACTTCATAAATGATTTTATTTAACACAAAATGGTTATAAACCCTCAACTTGATCACATTACCATTGACATTTGGAAAGCAGTCAGATAAATGTGCACAGAAAAGAATTACAGCAATGGTTCCAAACATGTCATCAGTGCAGGTCCTGAATTTTACAAGCAAAAGTGCCGTTACCAGCTGGGCCATCTCTGGGTTCTAGTGGTAGAAAGCTAGAGCTACAGTATTTCAGAGTTAATTACATTTAAAAAATGGATAGAAGCCTAAGCAACTTGGATTTTGTCGTTAGTCCAGCTTCCCAGCAAGATAAACTAACCATTGCTTGGTTCAAACACAAGTATTTGTAGGGAAAAGATTGAAATATTTCTAGCATCCTTAGATGACCACTTTCCTAGACAGAGAGCTGATCACCAGTTTTACCTTAGGGCAAAACCAACATGGCATCTTTTAAAACTTTTGTGTGCAGAAGCCTTTCTGTGATATCTAAGAGATGCAACATAACAATGCTCACAAGAGAAATGAAGAGAATATAGGCTTTAGAAGCTGTGGGCTTCTCTGCCAAGCGTTAACTTTATGCTAGCAGAATGCTTCCACTTCTCTTCCGTATTCTCTGGACAATAGTCAGTCTGGATACCAGAAACGTGAAGTCATCAGAAGCTCCCCAGAGGACAGTGAGGAAACACAAGAACAAAATAACTCACAAGCAGGAAATTAAGAATTTAAAAGATGTATTGTCTTTTGCTAAAATCATGTGGTAAATGCATAGATAAGTGTTGAAAGGTTCATTTACTTTCATAGTTACAAGGAGGACAGCTTTTACGTCAAAGCCGTGTTTCGTGGCAGTTCCAGCAGTAACTCCTTTCCTTATATCGTCCCATGTGAGCACCAAAAGGACACCATCGGTTTCTTTGCAATTTCTGACTTTGCCTCTGTTTGCCTAAAAGTACTGAAGTTTTACTGTTGGAACTATAGAGTAATCTCTTCTAATTGTCCATATAAATACAGAAGCACAGCTGAAGACATGCAAGAGTGGATGCGCGAAGTGTGACTATTTCAAGAGAAGGCATGACTCATTTGCCTGCAAGCTTCTGGGGTGCACCTGTGAGCCCAGCACTCCACCACTCACCTCAAAGCCAAAGTGCTGAGAAGTTGCAGCACCTCATTCTGTGGCGCACTCAAGTAAGTCTACTTCATTGCGTAAAGGAAAAATAAAAATTACAGATTTTGGACGGACAGATATCTGCTTGATTTCAGAATCTGCCGTTTCCTAATTATATTACCACATAAAATGTAAAACCTCTGAAACCTTTTTTAGGTTTGACGAGTCGTGTGGCAGAGTTTGTGATATTAAATGCAAAAACAAATTGAGTTCTGACTCTCTGAGAGGTTCAGGGAGCCAATAATGGACTGGAGGGGAGCCAAGCATGGGAGCAATTCCTACATGCACTGGCGAGGCGCTGTTTTCAAACCGTGAGTTTACCCTACTTATTTTCCTCAGAGAAAGTCTCGGGGAACAAGTGGTCCTTATGCGCTGTTTTACCCCGCCTTCACAGTGTCATTCCATCTGACTCTGTCTTCCTTTCTCATTTTCCACCACTGAACAGGTTTTTCTTACAGGTAGCACAAGCCTTGGAGTTGTAGCGGCCGGTGGGTGATCCTCTGCCCCACGTAATTAGCATGCATCACGTGACTTTTTTAAACAGCTTCTTGTGCAACAAGTGACGTGTTTGGTTTCCACAGTAACACCCTCTCACAGTTTTCCTCTATTCTACTTGTCACTTTTTCCGTCTTTCTCGGATATTTCCTCAACCACCATCAGCCTTTTCATGATAGCACCTCACAGCAATCCTGTCCCGTGACTTTGAATAGCACGCTTTCACCCATGATTGTGATGTTTATAACTCCATGTCTGATTACCATTTCCTGAGAATTAGGATTTCAGCGTACACAACTGCCTAAATTATAGAACTATGTAGATACCAAAAACGTAACTCAAAACTAAGCTGTCCAGAAAGGAGCATCTGATTCTCAGTCTTCCAAGGCCGCACAGTTTCAGCGGTCCCACTGCAGCACTTCGCGCTACCATTCACTTCGTGAGTCAGGTAAACCAAAGGCTGGGAGCATTGTACCCTTGGTTTCTCCTTGTCCTCCCCGCTCACGGCCACCCCTCGCTGGGCCCCCGCAGCAGCAGCAGCTCCTCCACTCAGCGTATTTGTGTTCCTCCTTCTCTGTTATTAGTGTCGTAATTCAGTTCACCCTCCCTGCTCTCATATGATACGGGAGCTTCGTTACTATTCTGCTGGGCCTGTTTTATGCTTCTCTACCTACTTTTTTACATAGTAATCAGAAAACATTTCAGAAGTATAGAATCAAGCACATTAGTCTCCTTGCTTTAGATTTTTCATTGGTTAAAATTACAGTTGAATGCATATTGGCATTTCTAGCCCAGTCCTCACAGATTTGCAGATATGATTCTTACTTAATTTCTGACTTCACCCATGACCTCAACTCCAACTTTGCAAGCACACCCAGGTCTTCCTCTAGTCTTACTTTTCCACAAATAAAATAAATCAGCTTCATTGTCACTGTCCCATAGAATCTTTCCTTCATCTGTTCCTTTCTTTTCCTGGAATCATCCCCCTCACAGATGTTCCATTTGTTGACTATGTCGTAACATTTGTCTCAGAAAGCTTAAACGTCTGCTCTGTGGACCGGCCTTCTTGACCCTCTAGGCTGAATGCGTCTCTGCTCAGGATGTGACACACCCCGTCTGCTCCTACACCATTTTCATCATGCACACTGTCACTGCCTGCGAGTCTATCGCTAGTATCCACCTCCTGAGTGTTAGGGGCAAAAAAGAGTAGCCAGCATTGTTTTCTTAACAATTTTTATTAAATAGAACATTGTTTGTAAATCATAAATTGCAAGTAAGAATTTGAAGATTCATAGATGCCAATTTTTTTTTAGATGCCAATTTTAAGATTATGCATGACATTACATACTTCTATCTCAAATCAGTTTCATTAATATTCATTTTAAAATCCACAAAATAAAAATTCAGGGGGCAAGCCAGATAGCTCAGCAGATTAAAGCATGGGCTTAGGAAGGCACAGGGTCCAGGGTTCAATGCCCAGCATACGGAGCCAAGCTTGCACTGTGGTGTGCTGAGCCTTTGACTGAGACTGGATGTGGTGTCGTACACCTATAATCGTAGCTCTTGGGAAGCTGACAACAGGAAGACCATTATGAGCCCAGTCTATGCAGTGAGTCAGTGAGGCCCTATAGACCATATACTAAATACACACAAAAAAAATAATAATAACTTAAGGGTTGCAGAGGTAGCTCAGTAGAATAAGCGCTGCCTGGTAAGTTCAATCCCCAGTTCCAAAAAAAAAAAAAAAAAAGAAAAAAAAAACAAAAAAATTACTAAACAATTTTTTAAAATAAAATTTTAATAGATCATGTTATTTATATAAGGTTTCTAGTTAAATATCTCAGCTTATATTTGAACTTATAGTTATATAGACATTTATATCTCCTATAGGTTTTAAGTTTCTAAAAAGCTAAAGTATGAAGCAAGTTAACTATGGCCATTAAGGAACATTCTGGATAATTAATGTCATAGTTTCCAAATTATGCAAATTAAAAAAACAGTGTGATCAAATTTAGCAGATGATGCAGAGGACAAAATGAGCAAAATACAAAATTTCTGAATACTGGAGAATAAAATTTGGAGAGATGTGTTATTTTGTTTATAAAAGGGATAGGTGTTTCATAGAAATCCATTTATAAATGGGATCTTAAATGGCAGCATAATTCTGGGCATGGTGGTTTTATTTCACAAGCCATACTAGCAAAAGTAGTTTTGTTTATGTGTGTTGTTTGGATTTCAACTTCAGAACAAAAGATATTTTGGTGGCAACAAGCATTGTTGAGATGGGGACTCAAATAGAAGTTCTGAGAAGCTTCCATGGTTAAGACCCAAATCTACACAGTTTTGGTTGTGTTTTATTTTACTTGTCTATTTTATTTTACTACTAAAACAAGAAAATTAGTTTGACACTATAATTTTACATAAAAATTTTCAGATAATGATCTGTATGGAACATCATTGTATGCAGTAATAGTATTATATAGAAGTAAAGTTGCATATATTTTATAATAAACATCAGTTTTCATTTTTTTCTAGTTTTGTTGTAATGTTTCTAATTGGAGGAAATTATGGGAGGAAACCGTGGCTGTAGTTGTTTATTTGTTTGTTTATTTATTTGCTTATTTATGTATTTTTGCTGAACTGGGGACTGAACTCAGGTCCTTGCACTTACCAGATAAGCACTTATTCTCCCTGCCCCTATAGTTTTATATTTAAACAGCACCATTTTTTTTTATTCAACATAAGAAATACAGTTCATGGTTTGCTAGACAAAAGTAAAACTATCTTAGTTACTGTTCTCTCCTTGCTGGGGAAAAATACCTAATACCCCAAATTAGGGAAGAAATGGTTGATTTAGCTCAATTAGTGGAGGTTTTAGTCCAGACTCAGCTGGCTCTAAGACAAAGTGGCACGCGGCAGAAGACAGCAGTTCCATAGCAGCTGAACTCAGCAAAACAGTACCTTTGTAAAAAAAAAAAAAAAAAAAAAAGGCTGAAACTTTCTCTAAGTGCCTTTCTTTGTGAAAATGAAAGCAACACTGCCTTTCATGTTCTGAGCTCACAGTTAAGGTCAGCATCAACTCACAGATTTGGGCCAGGTATCTACTGCCCATGGCTTTAGCTCTATGAGACAGGGGACTGATACGCTCATAACCAGGATGTCCCGGACCTCACTCACCCACATCGCAGTACCTGCAAGGTTTTTTCTGAACAGGAGGGTTTCACGCTAGGTGTTGAGAGTCATGATTTTAAGTACTCATTGTCAAAGCCTTGTTAATTAATAAATACACTCATGATATTGTGTTGGAGTGAACTCTACAGGGTTATTTTATCTAGCCCAAATAAAAGCAAATGACCATGTGATCTCCACCTATGCAGTTAAAGCAAAGTAATTATTTTATTTTATTTTTTTTGTATTTTAGTATAGGGTCTACAGGGTCTCACTACACAGATTGGACTCACAGTGATTCCGCTGTTTTCAGCATATTACAGGCGTGCACCACCATGCCCAGTTTTGATTTGCAGTCTCAGTGTGCCCTCGGGGGTGGGGCCAGCACCTGTAGGCTGGGAATTTAACCCCGGAGGCCTGAGTCAGCCTAGGCAGGTGCTTTAAAACACTGAGCTATCTGGCTGGCCTGTGAAATGCATATTGACAAAATTTATTTCTTTTGATCAGTTTATAGCTTAGATTATGGATGAAATCAGAGCATTCTAAAAGAAATCCACTTATAGTTCAAACTCCTATGGTAAAAGATATAGCATTTACGTTATTTATATTTGCTTTAATTTTAAACTATTATTACGTGAGAAATCATGGAGAATTTAGTATAAAGATCCCTGATGTAGTATTAATTTTCTAAAAATAGCATATTTATCATAGCTATCATTAAAATAAAGTGACACAGTTTTAAAGTACTGCAAAGAGAGTAGTAGGGGTTAAGATACTCAAAGTAATACAATATTTATGTCGACTTCTACATATAGGTGCACTTACAGTTCCGAAATATAGAATGCATAATCTAGCAACTATATGATATTCATGGATTTTTACATTTTTATTTATTTTCTAAGTAACTGTATTCATGGAGATAACAAACAGGTGGTCCTCACAGCATATGTATGTATCAGTTACATAAAATCTACTCAGGAAGCTCTGTTTTACATGGTGTAAGAGTTTATGACTATAATGCCTTAGCACAGTGGCTCCTGCAATTTTGTAACAATGGAAGGGGAAAGAAGATGGAACGCGGTATGTGTGACACTTTAAGAGCAAGAGGAACTGAGCTGTGTATCACTGCTTCTTGCATTATCCTGGCTACACCTGCACTTTAATCTGCTGAGCTATTTGGATGCCCTCCAAAAAAATTATTTCAAGGGAGGAAAATTCAGTAAATTAAGAAAATGACTCAATAGAAAAGAAAAATTGATATGTTCTGACCATGAGAAAGACTGTTGGATATTTACAATTTCCTCTTCCACCAGAGAACACAATGGTGCTACATTCTCCCAGCCTTTCCTATAGTAAGTAAGACATGACCTGTGTTTCAGACTTTAGGATCCAACCCACAACTAAAAGTGAAATATGCTCCCTCTGCCTGATCCACACAAGCAAGGCTCCTTGCTCCAATTTCCTTCTCTCTCACTTGGGGCATGTGAGGGTTCAATGTTAAAAATTGCATAGCAGCAAGGTAGGAAAAATCACTATGTGGAGATCGTCCTATGGATCAGTAATGTTTATGCCACACTGTAGATAGAAAAAAGGAACTAATATCATACAGGTAGTCATATTTGCGTTAGAGTTTGTTTCAGCATCTAGATTATCTGAGTGATATATAATCTGCCATGAAAATTAGAGTGCTAGTTACCAACTTGAAATATGTGGTGTTTGATTAGTTGTGTGGAGGCAATCTGTACAGAAATGAGTAGATGAGGCTCATGGAAATCTGAAGACTTAACCTACATAGTACCATCAAACTTTTGATAGATCTGGGACTTGGGATACTGAAAGATAGCTATGCACTTGACAAGATTGGATCTCAGCAATGAGGGGTAGAATATCTCCAGTTGTGACCATGTTTGCCTGTAATATATGCTCATAACAAGGTTTTATTTATTTATTTGTTTATTTATTTATTTATTTCGGTAACAAGGTTTTAGAGAAGAGATGAGTTTGGATAAGAAACAGCTATTTTTACACCATAAATTTAAAAAAAAAAATCACAGATCAAGAAACTTGCAAGACTGAGAGGAGAAACTACATTTTTGACTACAAACACCTTGAGATAAGGTTAAACATGTCTCAAACAACAAAACTCCAGTAAAACCTTCTGAATAATTTACCTGGCCATGTTTCAAAGAATATTAAGAGTGTGAGGCAAAGAAACAAACTACTATTACCACTGGGGATTATGCTCAGATAGTACACTTGCCATGTAGAATTAATTCCAAATATGTAGAAGTCTAAACCTTTTAATGGACCTGTCCTAAGAAATTATGAGCCAGATATAACGTCTTCTACTTTTAAGCTCTGTATCAAATCTTGAACCTGCAAACGTCTTCCTGTAAGAAGTAGGCTGACTCCCTTTCCAGGCAACATCCTCTTCAGATGAACCCTTTGAGAATAACAGATATCACAGAATGCCTGCAAAGACCAGGTGGCCCTTTGTGCCTTATACTTCCTGAGAGCTTGTTTGGAGTTTCTAGCAGGGGAGCGCAGCTACTCGTATACCCCTGGCCAAGGAATGGTCCTCCTCTATTGGGGGTAGTCATCCTCTTCCACTAAGCACACAGCTTCAGGAGGGATGCACATGGATCATTGAAGGAGGAAGTGGATACCTGCCTAGCCAGCCAGATCAGCTGAATCAACCCTGGTGATCAAAGGGGTGACAGATGTCCCATACAGATCACTCTCACATCCTCTGTCTTATACTTCTTAACTATGTACCTCCAACATATGTCTTCATCTAAGTGTAGCTCAGCTTAATTAACTGAAAATTATGCTAATACTAGAGCTTATTTCACACCTTTTATGTAACAACTGATTCAAACTGAAGCCTAGCTCAGCATGGTACACATATAAATTCAATAAAAGTTAGCCATCTAAGATATTGATTTAATGTTGTATCCAAAGAGAGATTTACAACTACTTAACTAATATTTCTTATGAGTTTGTTGCCATTTTGTAGAGAGTTGAAGTTTATTTCCCTGAGAATAATATTTCAGGCTGAAATTGTCATTTAGCAAGACAGCAAATATTTCACGAAGTGAAAACTGTAATAAAGATAGTATTTGGGCAATGTTACATATCTTATAGCACAGTCTTCTAAAACGTGCTCACAGAAAACTAAAAGATTTGGGGCCAGGGATATAGCTCCGTGGCACAAGTGTCTGCCTGGCAAGTGCAAGGTCATAAGTTTGAACCCTGGTCCCAGGAAAGAAAGAAAGAAAGAAAGAAAGAAAGAAAGAAAGAAAGAAAGAAAGAAAGAAAGAAAGAAAGAAAAAAAGAAAGAAAGAGATTTATATCACATACAAAATGAAGTAGCTAAATATATTATCATGACAAAAGCTTAAGTATGATATACATATTATTAATGGAGAAATTCTAGGAACTCTATGATTCAAACATTTTGTAGCCAACATTTTAAGGAAATTTTGGGGATGAGGATTGCAAATGTCATTGAGTCATCTAAAATGGATTTCTTTTTTCTCTAAAGCTTCTGTCAATTATTAAACTTGATTTTATGCATCTATACTAATTTAATGAAGAGGTTTTTAACATCTGGAAAGTTGGATAAAGAAATTACTTTATGTCATGAATTGCTCACTAAATGATACTATAGGATGTCTAGATTCAAAAATTTACTTTTAAGATCTCCTAAAGCACTTCTTTTCATACCTAATAAAACCAGACAATGCTGCACTGTACTTTTTTTTTTTTTGCAAAATAAGACGTTACATTTAGACACAGATGATGGATCAAATAATCAAATAATCATCAGTGGATCAGATAATAAAGCAATCAAGTAGTCATCTGAGAATCTTTATAAGTGCTTTAGAGAATTTGAGGAACTGACTCGGAAAATTGCAAACCTCCTATCTTTTGCCAACTACTTAGTGCCATTGGCTCAATGTGTTCCTCTAAGTCAGTGGTTCTCAACCTTTCTAATGCCGTGACCCAAACCAAAAAATAATATGTTGAGAAATATCTATTACTAATTCCAATAAATAACATTTCACCATGGAATAGCGTGGGTTTAAATATGTACTTTCCGATGGCTTTAGGCGATCCCTGTGTTTTGGTCATTTGACCCCCGCCGGGGTCGTGACCCACGGGTTGAGAACCGCTGTTAAGTGCATATATTGGAAACTTGAATCCAGTGCAAGAGGGGGCTGAATTCTAATGTGAATGTAGGCTGCGAGGGTGGAGCGAAGGATTCATGCCACTGTTACAAGAAGAGCAGGTACATGCTCAAGGGAAGAGTGTGTCCTGCTTTTCACTGTTTCTCTGTCTTGGTCTTTATGCCTTCTACCATGGAATCATAGAGCAAAAAGACTCTCACTAGATGCTGGCTTCCCAGTCTTAGATTTACCAGTCTCTGAAGTTGTGAGAAATTATATTTGTTCTTTATAAGTGGCCTATCGTTGAATATTCTGTTGTGGCAGCACAAAAGAGACTAATAATTTTAGTGTGAGCGTAATATGTACTATATTAAAAATGTTATTCCAAGGAGTATCTGCATACCTGAATCCCATTTACAAAATGCAGAAAACTGAGTTAAAGTTCTGATTTGATATGATATTATTACCCAGATTTTTCAGGTTCATGATAATCCTAATGCATAGGTATTTGGTACCAGTTTTATAACCAACTTTAACGCTAGTGTCTTTGCCCATGATATATCTTTTATTGAATATTTAAAAGTTTACCCCTGAATAAAACTGATATTTCAAATATTTTAACATTAAATATTGCAAACTGATGTAAAGTGTGTGGTTGTCCTGGAATTGAAAGCAAAATATTAGCTACTATTGACCTCATTTATAGAATAGTTACATAATTCTAAAGTAATTTTTCCTATAGTCTCACCTGGAGTTCCCAAGTTCCCATGGATTTTATTGTGTGACACTACGAAAAGAGAGCAAGCTTTCTCAAAATATAGTCAAGCTTTATTTTAATAACAAAGAATCTAGAAGCTTGAATGACATTAGTGATATAGACCAATGCATTTAATTCTGAAATGTTCAGTATTTAGCTTTCAGAAATTTTAGGAAAGATCAAATTTCCTGTGTGCAAAGAATAAATACGAAATATAATTTGGATGCAAATATTTTCATACTTAAACGATTTTCACAGGCAAGCCTAGAAGAAAGTTGATATGCTTGACTTCATGTGTCCACTTCACCTAGCTGTGGGATGCCAGGAGTTAAGTCATACATTCTTTGAAGACATTTTTGGTTGACAGTAATACAGCACTGTTCTGAGTAAGGTAGACTGTCCACCCTAGGGTGGATAGACTCCATCAAATCAGTTAAATGTTTCCTCCATCTGAAAGACCAGGCTTTCCTGATCTTGAATCTGCAGATTGTCTTAGCTAATTTTTTGATGCTGGAACAAAATATGTGACTCTTAAAAATTAAAGGAGAATAGGTTTATATTAGCTCATAGTTTGTCAAGATACCAGTCCATAGTCAACTGGCTCAAACTATGACAGCATGGCAGAGTCCAAACACATCATGGTACTGATATAAGGAAAAAATGAAACTCCAGACCTGAAAGGTACCTGGGATAAGTCCGTGTTCTATACAACCAAAAAATGAAATTTAGGAACAAATGTAGGTTATGAGAATCTATGTATTAGGGGAAAGAAAGCTTCAGTTGGAGAAAGAGATGGAAGGGCGGCCCAAGCAGGTTTTCCCGGGGAAGCTGTCTCTTCCAGGGACTTCTATGGAGGAAAACGATGTAGTGAGGCAGGTCTAAGGTGGTGGAGAACATGGAAACTCAGTAGGTGGGCATGAAGTGGGACCAAATTATGGTCAACCAATGAGATTACAAGCACTGTTGCTCAGGTCAAACTGATGAAATCCAGTACCAAATGGGGAAGTGAGTCACATGTAGCAAACAGGCATAAATATGGGACAGGGTTTCTTCCTGTTGGGGGTTAGGTTAGTGACTCATTTGGGCTCTTTCAAAGTGATCGATCCCTAGCCGGGCGTGGTGGCTCACGCCTGTAATCCCAGCACTTGGGAGGCTGAGGCAGGAGGATCGTTGTGAGTTCGAGACCAGCCTGAGCTACAAAAGTGAGCTCAAAGCCAGCCTGAACTGCACAGTGAGACCCTGTCTCAAAAAAAAAAAAAAAAAAAAAAAAAAAAACAAAACAAAGTGATCGATCCCTATTTGGACTATCTCTGTGAAAGCCTAAGAGGATGTTTTTTTTTTTTTCTCTAGGTGACTCTCCTTAGACACACTATACATCATTGATCCCTTTCTTCTTAGGACGCTACTCAGTTATAGGATGTTACAGAACAGGTTCTTTTATGTTCAGAGTCCTCACCTACCTTGAAGGACTAGGGCCAAATATTGGCTATTCTTGTAGCCCTTCTTTTTCTTTATTATTATTATTTTTTTTTTTGGTCTATAAACTTAAGTTTTTAACCCTCCAGAAGAGAAGCTTAGTGATACAATTATTCTGTAACATAGGTACTTGAGCTTAACATCACTGTCTTTCTGAATATTAAATGCCTTAGATTTAACATAGAACCGATGTTTTCCTTCAATCTTTGATGTTCTAATAAATTCCTACAGAATGTGATTAAATATCGATCCCTGCTGCCTGTCTGTAGGGAAATATGTGCCCGCATTCATTTTCTCTTTTGTCTTGAGGTCTGGCCCATACAATAGTGTCTGTCTCTTCCAAGTTGTAAAGTCACCTTGTCTTCCATGTTGTCTTTGAGGGCCTGGTCCTGTCTGACTGCCTATAATATTTCTATCTAATTCAGTTGCCTACAAGTGTATGGCAGATAGGTCGCAGTGCAGTGCACAGGATCAAGGCAGGAGTGGGGAGACAGGTCATTCCAGGCTACACTCACAGATACCCACCTCTTCCCACAAAGCTTTACCTCCTCACTTCATGTTCAGCTGTAACATCTCCAGCGCATAACTAATCTTGCATCACATACCCACAGTGTCTCTACCCCTAAAGGTCCCACCAATGAGCACATCAGGCTTTGTGGGACAATTTAGATACAAACCATAGCCCTGACTCCCCCTACAGATGTTGGTAGCTGCTAGTTTCCATAATCATGTGAACCAATTCTTCCTCGTAAGTCTCTTTTTATATATTTCATATTGGCATTATTTCTCTGGATAAACTGGACAAATGCAAATACGGTAGTGCCATGAAGTAAAGGGCTGCTGAGACAAGTACTCCAAAACAGGAGGAGGTAATCTGAGACTCTTTGGTGCAGCCTGAGTTTTGATGTTGCTCTCAGTAAAAGGCCTCAAAGGCACTCTTGGCACACATACGGATGTGAACGATGCTGCAGGCCAGGTCCCAGATGGAAATGAGAATTACCAGAACCTAGAGTAAAAACAACTCTTGTCATGAAGTAGAAAGAATTTCACTAAATTATATTCTAGTATCTTAAAGAAATTAGGGTTTATGAGCAATGATATTACTAATACACGATTAAAGCAAAGTATTGGATGAAGTCTAGCTTCTCTTTACTATGTATAGGATGATAGAAGACAGAGAATTTGAGTGAATTACAAAGAAAGTAGAGGAAGAAATTTAAAATATGAAATATCTTCAGTCTTATATTACTTCAAAAAGTGAGAAAGCTTGATATAAAAAGGACACTAAGGATGGGGCTGGCCAGTGTCTCTATTAGGTGATTAAGTATGGTAGAAAGCAGCCCCATCACCAAAGACCAGGAAAAGAAGGGAATCTGGGCCCACAGAACATTGCCAGTCTGAAATAAGGGTGTAGAAACAGAACAGAACGAAAGCAGACTGCAGATTACTGCAATTCGACAGGATGGAACATGCATTTTCTAGGTTTACCTATGGACTTATGTCATCCTTCAAGAAGAGGAAAGAAGAACTCCACATATGACTCAGGTATTCTGGACCAACAGTGTCACTAAAGGCCCCAAATGCAAGCCTGTTTCGTTCTCACATTTAGAAGCTGGTTCCACCTCCTCCATTTCAGCAGGTGAGGCAACACTTGTAGAGAGCCAGGGAGCCTTTTCATAAAACCTTGTGACGGGAGGATGTGCACAAAATTGACTAGGCAAGATCTCTGTCCAGAGCCAGGGATTGGAGCCACAGAGGAGTTAAAAACTAGAGAACATGGCCACAGTGAATCATCTGCAAGTCTCAAGATTCAGTGTAATTTCTTGGCGCACTTTTGTACTTTCTTGGAGCCCATCATCTTTCCTGTGTCTTCCTTTTGGAATACACATGTCTGTCTCATGCTTGTTCCTCCATTGTTTATTTTGTGACTTGTCTAGAGTCACAGGTCCATTATCATGGCTTAGCTTTAGAAGAGCAATTTTGTCTCAGGATAAATCCTAGTTTAAGTCTTAGCTACATGTGACTTAGATGATTTTTACACGAAACTTGATTTCAAATTGATGCTGAATTAGGTTAAGAGTTAGTGATGTTGGAATAGGGTAAATTAATTTTCATGAGAAAACAATTGAATTTAGGAGGGACAAAGACTAGAATGTTATGGAACAGTTCTTTCTATGCCAGCCAGATCCATATGTTGAAGCTTTGAGCCCTCATATCACTGTTTAGAGATAATCTTTTAATGAGGTAGTTTGGGTTACATGAGGTTACAAGTCAGGACTCTGTAGAACTGGTATCACTGTAAAGAGAGAAAAAGAGCCCAGGTCACTCTGTCTCTCACTTTCTCCCTCATACTGTGTTAGGGCACAGAGAAAAGGTGACTGCCTAGACCTATTTTGACTCTAATATCCACAATGTAATGTTTGTTTTACAAGTTCTAAGCAGCAAGTCCTCTTCTAAGGTTATATACAGGCTCTCTTGAAACTTCTCTATCTGTGTGGAAGAAAGTATTTTTACAATAAGAAAGATGACAAGAATTCAGGATGAGTAAATATAGTACCATGTAAGTGTGTGTGTGGATGAGTGAGAATTATGCAGCTAATGGTCCTAGCATATCCAAATTACCTTAGATGGTTGCAGAGTTCAATTATAAACAAAGAAAAAGATATATAATTACACTTTATTTTTAAAGATATTCTATTATATGCAAAAGAAAATATGCACAGTTTACATATTCAGGTGACAGTCATGTAAATAATTTTGGTATAATAATAAGTGATCTCATAATTAAACCACATATATTTTCTTGATATCATTTAAATGAATCCACACTCAGGCTGGTGAGACTTTCTGGATTCTCTTGTATCATAAAGAGTAGAATGTTATGGAACAGTATCATGTAAAGGTTACTTTTCTGTGTAAATTTAAAAATTGTAGGAAATTTAGAAAATGAAATCAAGAGCATATATTAAAATGTAATGTAAACACTGGGAGAAGACACTATTGACATATGAGCCTGAATCCTTTGAGTTTTATCTTATGTATGCATTCTGTGTTGGTGCATGCTTTTTATATAGTAGAAATATATTTTATATTCCATTTGCAAACCACCTTTTCCTCTAAGTGTTTTATTAGCATTTTTCCTGTGACGTTATATCTTAGCCAATATGAGGTATAACCAAATGATAGGGTTTAAATTTTTGTAAAAACTAATATATTAGAGGACGCATTGCTATCAGTCCCCTCAAAATCCTCTCCTTTGCTGCCTACACACCTAGAGCATCATTCTTATCACTTTCTGAAGCAGTTCTAAAAATAGTTTTTGTTTGTAGAAGGGCTGTTGCGGTTGCCTTGAAGCCTTGAGTCCATGTGCAACATTTATTTTTCACTGTCATTCTGACTTTGGGGAAGAGACAGAAGTTCAGCAGTACCAGATTTTGTGAATATAATGGATGAGGACACACTGCAATAGTTTCATGGCCTGCCTTTCCTTAGGATGGCAGTTGGCAGCAGCATTCGCCATATTTTTTATTATATCTTGTAAAGACATTGAGAAGTGAAAGCGCTTCCACAAGTGCTTAAGGAAACTGCAAGAATGATGGAATGGGTGCGTTGAAAGCAAGAGGGAGGATTTGAGGGGTTTCCATAATAATATATCTTTTTGCCGTATAAAAATTTAAAGCTTAAATATTCACCATATTTTGATCACCTTCTATGTTTAATGCTTGCATAGAATTTACACAGCTCCACAATTTTTAAGCTATCTTTTGTTCTTAGTGAAAAATACATGTTCTCATGCCTTTGTAATGCAAGCATCTGGGAGGTTACTATCCACACTGTTTAGACAAATGTTCATTACATTGGAAGCTTACTGAATCTTTATGTTGTTTGGGGACGTTAGACTGTAGAACTTTATTGACCAGACCCTAACATCATGAGATAAAGTACAAGAGTAGGTGACATGGTAATGTAATATCCATTTGTAGTTACTCTGTGCATTACATTGGCTCTTTTTTCTTCTAAATAAGAAGATGCCTCAGAGTAGGGTCTACAGGGTCTCATTACATAGATCGGACTCATAGGGATTCTCCTCATTACAGCCTCCCAAGCACTGGGATTACAGCCATGCACCGCCATACCCTGTCTCCATTGCTGTCGCAGTGTGTTCCATGGGCAGGACCAGCATGGCACGCTGGGATCAAACCCCAGCCGCTGTGTTTATTGGCCTTTAGATTTGTGAAGAGCATAATATTATCATGTTATCTCCTCCTTCTCTTTATCCTATTCCTTTGATACTTTCTCTTTTCACCTCATTTTTTTTAAAGTAGAAATTATTTCTACTTGCAAACATCACCCATGTAACAGCAGTGACATGCAAGACTGGTGGGTAGGCTTTACCATCATGAAATATGAAGAGAAGTGGTAGTGTCTCTGATTTTTAATTTAAAGTTAAATGGCTACCTATGGCTTAACAACAGAATCAGAAAGTTAAGCTAGACTTTAAAGGCAGTAGCACTCAAGGGCCCAACTATACTCCAAAGCGTCTCCCCAGAGGAGCCTCTTGATGAGCTTGAGGTGTGTACCTTGCCTCCAACCTCTGGTCAGCCTCATTGTGTGGCACTGGCTTAGGCACTTTCTTTGATGGTATAGAGGGAAAGGCTGAAGCACTTAGGCTCCTAAAGAACACCAGTCGTGTTTTGTGAAGTGCCATGGCTATGTGTCTAATAAATCATGAAATTCCTTTTAAATTGTGAAATGTAAGCAGAGGATGAATGTAAAATAAATCATTGGAATCTTCTGATGATCCTACAGAAAGCAGTACCATTGGACCACAATATTAGCTTTGAATTTAAAAGAATAAGAAAGACTGTAAACATCCACATCTGCTTTTTCACTGATTTACTCAACAGATGTTTACTGTGTATTGAAAAGTTCATTTAACAACATTTCATTGATGGAGCTGGGTGCTTTATCGTGAAGGCACAAAGATGACAGAGCTGATGAGGTCCCACCTTGCAAAGCTTAAAGTCTAATGAGGAAGGCAGGCGCTTAAAGGAACAGTAACATAATGAGGAAAATGTAACAAGACATCCAAGGTGCTTGCCATATGGGAGTTGGAGGTGCGGAATCACTGTTTGTTGGAGAAATACGAAGATGAATATTTGAAAGGATACGTGAGAAAAGTCCATGAGGAAGACAAAGTACTAAAGCGTTGCTTTTCTAGTGAACAACTAGGAGCTCTTCTCAAGGAAAGAGTGGGCTGTTTAAACCAAGGTCTGAAGTAATGCAAGGAATATGACAAAAAGAACATGTCCCTAGCAGCTGCGGTGCCTTCTTGCTTTTGTTTTTCCATACGAATAATTGATTGGTATGATTGGCAAATGTGAAAGTTTAGTTGTTTCTTTTAGGCAAAAAAGTTGAAGAAAAGAATAATTAAAAATACAGAAGAAGTGCTGAGGAGAAAAAGTGCTCTGGAAAAAGAAGAAGAAGAAGAAGAAGAAGAAGAAGAAGAAGAAGAAGAAGAAGAAGAAGAAGAAGAAGAAGAAGAAGAAGAAGAAGAAGAAGAAGAAGAAGAAGAAAGTCTCGTATATGTGGCACAAGCCACTTACATGGCAAGAGGCCAGCAGTGGCGACACTGATGTCAGCCGTCTTTTGCAGCTTCTTCCTGGTGGTAGATCCAGCCTGTCTCAGTGGTTTGATCTCGTGCTAGAAGACTGGTATTGGCACTGGGCACCGGAGTTGCTGCTCTGTACCAGCTTAGCGGGTTTCCACAGCTGAAAGACAGGCCTCATTGCCCCAGCTGTGTTGTCATGTCCCCGCCTCCTGCCTTGGAAGCCGGCTCACGTGGGCGATTGGACCGTCAGTGGGGAAGTCTCAGAAATGGCTCCAGTTGAAGGTGGAATTCACTGAAAGACCTTGATAAATCCTCCTTTGTGTTGAGAATGGTTTAATGTGGCCGAGGCTCTGGACACACAGTGTCTATAACAACGAGTGACCTCTAAGGCTGTCACCAACTGTGTTATGGTCCTCCTGACTCACCTTTGGATTCTTTTTGGAAAGGTACCTGCGAGGCCAATATAATTTCCCTGGTGAACGCTGGAACATAACAGAGATATAATGGTTTAATCATAAACCTACAGCAAACAATTTCTTTCCCAATGAGATTTTGTAAAATGAAGTACATTACTAAACTTTAGAGCCTCCAAAGACTATGAGATCAACAAGTAAAATAAAGTTAATAACTTACATTTATATAAAGAAGTTACAAAAACTATAAGAAAAAATGAGAAGAAAACTTGTTTGAGACCAAATAAGATATCACGAATTATGCTATATTATCCAATATCCTTTGCCTTCCAGGTATTCTAAATGGTTTTAATTTTATTTAGATGGATGATCTTGGAGTTGTTTTGAAAATTTCATAGCCCAATAAAACTTCTGATTCATCCGTTTTAGAATAGTTCGAAATGGAATATATAAAAATGTAAAAGGATCATAGAAAAATACATTTTAAATTTTAATTTAAGTCTTTCACATAAATCACTCAACATTTCTTGGGCACCTACTCAGTGTCTTAGGAGCTATTCTAAGGCCCTCTTAGACCATAATTTTTTCTTTAATGAAGTTTGTTAACATAAAAATCTAGTGGTTATGTGTAGCATTATTTTTCCTGAATCAGTAAATTAATATAATATGTGGACAGTAAAATGAAGTGAAAAACTATCAATTTTCATTTCTCAAGGTTAAATCAAGTTAGTACTTTGCCAGATTGTTGAAATTATAAGTAGCTAGGGCTGGGGAGATAGCTCAGTGGAATAAATGGTTGCCTAGTAAGCACAATGCCTGAGTTCAATCCTCAGTTCTGCAGAAAAAAAAAGAAAGAAATTATAAGTAGCTACTAATAATGTGCCTTGTTATTTGGACTATTACTTTACATTTTCAAAATACTTAAATTCCACTTTCTAATGCTCTATAGTTCAGACAGGCAGCTCTTAGTCACTATCATAAAAAGAAATTAAGATATTTAAGCTAAAGAAATTAGTAAAATATCTGAAATCTTTTCAGTTCATTAAAACTAGTATGATGGCTGGCCAGATAGCTCAATGGATTAAAGCACCTGCTTAGGCAGACACAGGGACCAGTGCTCGATCTCCTGAATACCATACCAGCCTCACCCCAGAGGTGGGACACAGACACACAGAACTCAGGCCAGGTGAGAAGCCACTCACTGTAACCGCAGGGCTTTGGAGGCTGAAAACAGGAGGAACACTGTGAGTCTGAGCTGCATAGGGAGGCCTTATAGATCCTGTACTGAGTACATAAAGAATAAATAAACAAACAAACAAATTAATAAATAACTAAATACTATGGTGTAACTTCTACTTTGGATACTATGTAAATGTAATTTTCAGCCGGGCGTGGTGGCTCACGCTTGTAATCCCAGCACTTGGGAGGCTGAGGCAGGAGGATTGGTGCAAGTTCGAGACCAGCCTGGGCTACAAAAGTGAGCTCAAGGCCAGCCTTAACTGCATAATGAGACCCTGTCTCAAAAAGACAAAAAAAAAAAAATGTAATTTTAAAATAGTTCACCTTTTAAAAAAATACTATACCAATGGAACATTTTATTGTATAACCTCAAATTCTCTTTTAAGTTTCCATCCAAAAGCATGATGGTGACTTGAAAAATCTCTGACATAGTTGAATCTTCTGAAACTTGATGGAGCTAACCTCCTGTAGCAAAGAGAGTAGACCTTAGATCACCCAGGAAAAGGTTGTCTTTTAATCCATTCCAGGCCACCCTTGTAGAAATTACAGTAAACAGACAAACCCAAAATAATCTAGACACAATGACAGTTCCTTCTACTTTTAAATGAAGCCACTTTAAAAATCCATACAGATTTTTATTTCCTTTGAATTCTGAGCTCTTCTTGATGGCATTGTTGGGTGCAGGACTACACCAGATCCTTCTCTAGTAATTCTCCTGGCCTCTGATTTTGCTGCCTCTGTTTCACATCAAGTATAGACAGCTATACAGAACTCTGAGATCAGAGCCTCCTCTCGTGGTCTGAAAAGGTTTAACATTGCAGAGCATCTGGAGTTAACACAGATTCTGTCATAAGTGACCTTCAACATGGTCATGAGCTGGCCACAGTGTTACGGTCCTCATCTCCTTGGCTTTGCTGGCTGATTCTTGCTCACTGCTTCCTGTTGAGCCAATAATTTGGAATGGACTGATGCACGGGCTTCATGTCCTAATATAAATGTTTTACTGTTAATATTGCTAGTATTGCATAGAAATTGATACAAAACCACAAGAAAGAGAAACAGTGGCAAAACAGACCTTACGATAGTTAATATTTCAATTTATTGTACTTTAAATGTTAAAACAATCTATGAAAGTCACAATCTGACTACCATATATACTATAGCTCTTTACCTTTTATGTAATTTCTAATTTTATTGTGTCACTGAAACTCTGCTTAGATTTTTTTTTTTTTTTTTTTTTTTAATTCTAAAGCAGCCTGGCAGCTCCAGGAAGTATGAAGATTTCAATACAGAAGGAATCTCCCAGGGCAACTACTCCACCCCTTGCACTTCTATGAATGCTTCCATTGTCACGAATAATCACCAGGATTTCCTCTGGCGGAAACTACTTGCAGAATGTTATGGTGGGAAGTGTACTGAGGACAGCCACTTGTTGTCTCATTGACCTGAATGCACTAAAGACGGATTTTTTTTCTTTTTTTAACTAGGTAACAGCTAGGTAACGAGGTAACAATTGCTGGTGCTAAAACAAAACAAAACTTTGAACAATAAGCTCTATTATTAAGTATGAATCAGCAAAAATAATACTGATTTATTTTGGACCAAAACTGATAGGTTAAGAATTTTGTGATCTCAAAGGACCTTGAAATTTTAGAAATGAAAAGTTTCTTCTAGGTTGGTTCTCTTGACTTTTTTTTTTTTAAATAAGGAAATAAAAGCTGTGCCTGTAAGCAAGTGCAGCGGCTGAGGGTCCATCCTTGGGCCTGCCATGGTGGCCCTGTTCCCAGAGTGTGTTCAGATGGCAATGGAGACTGGGTGTGGTGATGTGTGTCTATCATTCTTGCTCTTGGGAGGCTGTAAACAGGCAGATCATTATGAGTTCAATCTGGTAGTGAGATCCTGAACATCCTGTAGACCATTCCCTTAAAAAATAAATAAAAATATAAATAAATAAAATAAATAAGTAAATAAATGACCATATAAGTAAAGTAAGTAAATAAGGCTCCAGAACAATTAAAAGATGAAAAGAAATACTCATAATAATAATGCAAATGTTAAGGGAGATAAATTTGTGGGTGTTTTTTTTTCTTTATTTCTAGTGTAGTTATAACATTTCTCCATATCATCAAAAGTATCATTTTGCATGTGCAGGTAATTGCAGAAATTCTTTTTAATCTTTTTTTCCATTTCTTAGACAGGGTCTGCTGAGAAATGGAGTGAATATGGACTTTCCCAATATCTGAGACTATTGCTGTGCGTGACAACAAGTAGGTCTTATTGTTGTAGGCAGCTGAATTAGATAGAAATATTACAGGTAGTCAGACAGGGCCAGGCACTCACGGAGACAGCACGGAAGACAAGCTATCCTGCAACTGTGAGAGAGATGGATGCTCGTGCTGTGGGCCAGATCTAAAGACCAAAGATCCAACAAATGCTCCCCTCCCTAAAGATGAGCGTCTGGGATTGATCATCACCATGTGGAAGCCATGAGGAGTCACTAATCCAACCACCAGCAGCTGGCTACCTGATAAAACTTCCATTCTACATTTGTGCCTGCTTCCTATGTCACTCGCTTCCCCATTTGGTCCCGGATTTAATCAATTTTACATGAGTAATGGTAACCTTATTGGCTGACAATAGCTTTGTCCCACCTCATGTCCACCTGAGCAAGTTCCCATGTTCTCTGCCAAATACCCACCTCATCACATGGTTTTACTCTATAAAAGTCGCTAGGAATGGAAGATTTCCTGGGGCAACCTGCTCAGGTCACCCTTCTGACCCCCTCCCTCGGGCAGAAGCTTTCTTTCCCCTAATAAATATGTTCTCCTCTTAACCTCCACTTGTTCCTAAAATTCATTCTTCGGTTTTAGAGAACTCGAACTCGTCCAGGTACATTTCAGTTTCAGAGCTTCACTCCTCTATATCATTATCAGCTTGTAATACCAGAAAAACTACCCCCTGCAGTTCCACAGAAACTTATTCATTACAAAAAATAAAAATAAAAAAAAATAGGAAACTTACAACAGGTCAACCTTCAATTGTTGATCATATAATCATAAAATCTTTCTAATTATCAGTTCTATGTTTAAATGTTGAATTCTTTTTGTTTCTGTTGTTGTTTTGTGAGCAGCATAAATCACCTAGCATTGCCCCTAAAAATCCACTTTATCCAAATCTGACGACTGTATAGGATTAATTTTCCACATCTCAGAAGCAAAGTGCTTTCCTTCATGTGTAAATTGAGCAGACAGATTCAGGACATTCTTTGAGTGATGACATTGCTATTATTAGTGTGATAGAAAGGTGTAATAATATCAGCATGAGACTTTGTAGTAAATAATTAGTGTGATTATTGTGACTATTTACAATAAATAATGTAAAACTATATATAGCATCTATGAAACCAAAGAGAAATTTTAATGTGGAAATTATCTAAGAAACCAGCATGCTAGATTGTAGTAGATATTACAGAGATTTAGACAGAATATGTTAAGCTAGTGGATTGAACTTATAACGTGAGATTAGTGTACCATGTAGAACACTGAATTAGAATGAAAAATCCTGTATGAATAGAACTTTGCCCTGAACTAGCACTTTGCTAATACTGTCATCCAGTTACTTGAAATGATGACTGTTTTCAGATTTAAGTAGATGCCCCTGGGTTAAGAGCAGAGAGAGAGCTCTACCCACCTTGTTCTCACTCTCATGATTCATTTAAAAATCCCTCACAGCTCCGTCCTTGTATCTATTCATTTTTTGCAAGTCTTCATTGTTACCCTTGTTTTTTCTCATGCACAGTGTTTGCGTGGAAAAGTGACCACGTCTGCCACAGAAGGCATATGTGAGACCATAAATAAAGATTGAACTTGAAGCAAAACATGAACCTGAGTGAGAAGATTTTTAAAAAAGAAACAATCATTATTAAACAAGCCATAGCAAGATAGCCTATAATTTGTATGTGTTTGTTCAGCAGTCTTGCTATCACTGGTTTAATATTTGTACTTTTGCATGGAGATGACAAAAATCAGAGTTCTATGGATTGTGTGCACGTGGTATGTGCATACTCTTTCTAAGCTTAAGTTTATTATTATTATTTATTATTATTATTATTATTATTATTATTATTATTATTATTATCATTATTATTATGGTTCAGCCTGCCCCGGAGGTGAGCTGGTGCACCACGTGGTGCTGGGGATCAAACTCAAACTGAAGTCCTTGCGGTTGCCTAAGCTTTCCTAAGCAGGTGCTTTAGAGCGCTGAATCACTGGCCCTTAAGTGATGTTTATTGAAGAATAACTTGTTAAACAAAATTATATATTTATGTTGATTTACTCATCTTTGCATTTTCTTCTTTGATCTAATATCTCATTATTTTCTATTTCAGTAATAGTATATGTTCTAGAGTTAATTCAATGAGGGGCTATATTAGCTTTTTGTTACTATAATGAAATGCTTGAGGCAACTAACTTGTAAAGCAGAAAGATTCACTCTGGTATATGGTGTTGGAGGATCTGATCTAATGTGCAGTTAATCAATGAGTCAGTACATCGTAACCACAACATGCGCTTGCCTAATGAGCCAGGAAGTGAAAAAGAAGAAAAGGACTCCTAGAAACCACAGTCTGCTTCAGGGGCACTCCCCTTGACTCCCTGCCAGTTTTCTAGGCTCTCCCACAAAGCCACCTCCCTAAAGCTTCTACCACCTTCCAACAACGCCATCTTGCTTACCGAGTCTTTAGCACGCCGCCTTTCCGGAAATTCAACATCCAACATGTAATCGGATTCTTATTTAGGGCCTGTCGCCTGTATAAGCATTAAAAGGAAAGCCACAATGAAAGATACATTTCTTTTACCGAAGCCATTACTGCTTTAGGCCACTTGAGCCATGACTTACATCCTTATTGGTGAGGAAATGCCTCCTGATGCTAAGGCTCCCATTGCTAATTCAGTGCTGCTGTTGTCACCACAAGGTACAGGAGGACAGTGTGCCCGCTACAGTGCGACACTACGCAGCCAAGTGGCACTCAGAATCCAGGGCTGCACTAGGCACACAGATTGCAATGCGTACCTGTTCCTTGCTTCCTACTTCTCACCATAATTCACATATTTATGAAGTATAAATAACAACTGGTAACCATGTAATTTTCCTCACATTTGCGCTCTGCCTACGTTGACACCACCAGTACAGCTGGTAGGAAAGATTTTTTTCTACACAACATGTCTTACCCTTGCCAGAAAAGAACAAAGAGGAAAGAAGTATCTGCTCCTGGTGAAGAAAAAGGATAAATTCATTTTGCATTTAGACCCAACTCCTTTCCCCCTCTCTGACTAATTATTTCAGTCACTGCCATACATTCTCGGTTTTTGAAATAGCATTTTGGCACCAAGGAAGTGTACCTACTGCTGAGCGTTACAAGAGCTTCCTGGCGTGCCTGTCCACTCTCCTCCCTTCCTTATTTTTTTCTTTTTTCTTTCCTTTCCTCTTCTTTTCTTTCTTGAAGCAAAGATTAGCAAGTCTGTTGTACATTGAGGATAATCATCTCATGATTGGTGACATTCTATAGATGCTGGTGCCCTATTTTAGGACCTTATCATATAACTGTCCTTCTTCTCTTTAGTGGACTTACTGTTTAAAGTAAAAATTAACAGGAGAAGAGAAGAAGGTAACTTTAGAGAACAGTGCAGAATCCCAAAGAATCCTTGGAAATGTATGTTATATAAGCTTCTTTTCCTAATAATAATCCCTCATGCTTAATTAATTTCAGCCCTCAGAACGGTAACTCAGAGACTATTATCTCAGCATGGAGAGGTTCCCACTTGTGGACCAGATTTCATTTTGGAGATGCGCACACCCTGTCACCCAACCTGCTGCCTCTGCTTCTACTCTTGACCTTCACATCATTCTATTTTCCGTTCTTGCTAAGATCTTCATATATTAGTCCACATTTCTCCTTCATCTCCCAAGCAGTGGTTTTGTGGAGGTTAAGTAAGGGAACACATGCTTTCAGCTAAAGATTTTGTAGAAAATCATTCTTCTACTTGAAATAGCAGCAAATGTCAAGTAATAATTCTGTAAGACACGCTAAATTTCTCCCTCAAGACTTAATTGTTTCATGTCACTTGGTGGAAAGCAAGTGAGGTGCCGACAAAAGGAATGCAAGCTCAGCAAGATCTATGAATTCTTCCAATAAACGTCTTGGGTATCTTGGTATATTCCTGTTTAGCTCTATTGAAATTTGTTGTGCAAATAGTGAATCTAGTAAATGTGCACTGCCTTAAATGTTAAATGCAATCATGAATGATTAAAAGAAATGCATATTATATTTAGCTGCTACTTTATAGTTCCATTATGAAGAAGACTGAACTTTTCAGTTCATTTTTTAAATTATAGAATGAGTCCATTTACAGTTCCAAAAAAGCATGCTGGTATACACCATTCTTTCTCATATGTGCACCTTGTTAATACCTAATTATATTTGGTGTATGTGGTTAAAATAACATTAAATGAGAAAAATATTTGAAGAGCATTAATAAAGAGGCTAACACATATAAAAAAAAGATGCAGCAGGTTATTTCCTTAGCATCATACAGTTTGCACTTATATTAATTCACATATAATTCACATATAACTGTATCTATTTTGTTCATGACTTCATGTGTATTTTGCCTAACTAAACACTTAACTAGCTGCAGACAGATATGTTGAAGTTCTCAGTGTGGAGATCAGACCTCTAAGGAAGTGCTGAAGGTTACATGAGGTCACACAGATGGGGCTATCATCAGATAGGTCAGTATCATTAAGAGCATGCTTGCTGTCTGTCCCTATGCATACACCATGGAAAGGACCTGGGAAGACACTGGAAAGGAATGGTCAACAGACAAAGGAGAGGAGAGCCCTCCTTATAAAAATTAGACTGCATTTTCTTTATACCAGAGTAATACTCCATTGTGTAAAAACATCATATCTTTTTATCCATTCCTCACTTGGTGGACATTAGGGTTGTTTCCAAGATTTAGCTGTGACAAATTGTGTAGCTATAAGCCTGGCTGCTCATACATCACCGTGGTGTGATGTTTCAGTTCTTTTGGAAAAACACCTGGAAGAGGAGGAGCTGGGTTAAATGGGACTTGTGTTTCATTTCTAATGTCTTGCCTATTATTTTTCTATTCTCCTTAAAATATAAAAGAAACTACCAACACTCACCCCTTCAGAAGTCGAAGAAAATATCTCTTATTGCAACAACCCAGCCTGTGATATGTTTTCATGGCAACACAAGCAAACAAACACAAATTTTGATGTTAGGGTACTGCAGTAGGTACATCTAAAAATGTGGGTACAGCTTTAGGATGTGTTCTAGGTAGAGGCTGGAAGAGCCTGGAGATGCACACCAGAAAAGTATGCATTGCTAGAAAGGGACTTTTGTCAATGACTGTCAGGAGGCTCAAAAAGGAATAAAGAGAGCAAAGGAGAAAGCTTCTCTTTCTTAGAGCATATAGAAATTTCCACTAAACACAGTGTTGATAAAAATATGGAAAATAAAGCTTAGTCTTGTGAAGAAATGAGGAAGAAGTTATTTCAAATTAGAAAAATACAAAATCTTGCAATAAAGTAGCAAAGAACCTGGTTGAATTATGTTTGAGTATTGGTGAGCAATGGTATTGGATGTCTAACCAAGGAAATTTCTAAACAAAATGTTGAGGGCAATCAGGGTCTTTATGAACAAATAAAAAAAGCAAGAGCCAGGCAATCCCAGAACCCAGAGGCTGAGGCAAGACGACCCCTGTGAGTTGGAGACAAGCCTGGGCTGCATGATGATTCTCTGTCTTCAGAAACAACAAGAACAACAGCAACAACAAAAAACACAAGATAAGAGAAAGGAAGAAGAGATTCGCAACAAAACACAAAAAAGACAGAATTTAAGAACTGGAAAATTCTTAGTTTGTCTATGTTGCAAAAAATGAGAGCCTGTCCTAAAGAGATTAGAAGTGGGGTTGGATGACTCTCAGGTAGGCTGTGGATTATACCAGCAAAAGTACTGCCAGTAGGAGATGCAAGAAGAAGAGCAGAAAGGAACAGAAGAAGTCTGTGGAATATCTGGGACTCAGCAGAGCAGGAGCTCTGGAACTACCCCGGTGCGAATGTGCACCTTCCAGCGGTCCCGGAGGATTCAGAAACGACTCCCAGGGCAGGCCTGTGGGCAAGGCTGCTTCTACCTGGATTTCAGCAGACCAGAGAGGCTGCAGGGAAAGCTTAGGCCAGGGGGGTGACTCACAGAGCAATGAGTGGGACACTAGCAACTCCAAGGGCCTGCGAGGCAGATGGTCAAACCAAAGGGAGATTCTCAAGCCTTCCGACTTGATCACCCTTGCCTTACTGAGTCTGGGCCTGAGTTGGAGCCTGTCTTCCTTTCCTTTCCTGTTTCTCTCCTTAAGAATGGAAATCTCTCTCCTATGTGCTCCTTTGCAAGCACATAGCTCACTGTTAGAGCAGAGTATTACCTGGGGAGAAAGCCTGCCTGGAAGCTCCTTCATACCTGACAGAAGATGGCTGGGGAAAAGTTTGGATTTTACATTTAGAGTTGATACTGCCATAACTTAAGACTTTTCAGCGCTGTTGAAGTAGAGCGAATGTGTCAGTGCATGGGAGGACGTGAATTTAGGGCATCTCGGCTTAGTGTGAGGTAGATTGTGTGGCTCTCCCCCAGATTCCTATTTTGGTATTTGGCAATAGGATTTTTAAGGCAGTACAGTGGTTACGTTATGTCCCTGGAAGTGTATCTGTTGGAAATTTGATCCCTCATGTAATAGTCCTGAGGGGAGTGAGGCCTGATAAAAGGTAAGACTAGGTCATGCAGCTTCTTCTTTTATGAATAGATTAAGGCTGCTGTTATAAGAAGAACTCACCACAGCAGGACCTTCCTTACAAAGGTATGCTCTTAGGGCCAGGGAGATAGTTCAGTGGTATAAGCACCTGCCTGGCAAGTATAAGGTCCTGAGTTCAGTCCCCAGTACAAAAAAAGAAAAAAAGGTAGGTTCTGCTTTTCTTGTACACCTGTGCCACCTTTCTCTGCCCTTCTGTTTTGCTGAGATGTTGCTTCATAGGGACCCAGGCTAAGGCTACCGCCATGTTTTTTAAATTTTCCAACCTCTAAAATCACAAGCCTACTAAATCTTTGTGTTTTTCTTATACCCTCTCTCAAGTATTCTGCTACCGCAGTGGAACATAAAGTAAGAGAGGAAGTAATAAAGGTGACGTTGTAAGGATGGGGCCCTAAACCGATAGAATTAGTATCCCTATAAAAAAGGATAATTGCTATCTATGTAAGCACTCAAACTAAGGTAAGTTTTGTGAGCACATAGCATTAATTTTGTTAAAGCAGCCTCAATATCCTAATACAATAAGCATCACATTTTATTCAAACATTAAATAATGATACGTTGTCCCTTATGGATAGCAATTTTATGGGCAGGAGGGCTGTATGCATAAATAAATTATTGCAATAAAATTTAATAATTGCCTATTCAAAAATGGTAAGATCTGTCATTGATTACCTTCATGATAGCAGATTATTGAAGATTGAAAGGCAGAGCCACTGTCTCAGACAGCTAGCCAGGTTTAGAGTTCACTTTACTTTGATTAGCCTCTGTTCCCTATGTTTGGCAGAGCACAGTGATCGCCAGGCTTGCAGAGCCGGCCCTGCCCCCAGAGCGTGCTGAGACAGAGATTGAGGCTGGGAATGGTGGCACATGCCTGTAATCCCAGCACTTTGGGAGACTGAAAACAGAAGAATCACTACGATTCCAATCTACACATTGAGACTCTGTAGACCCTGTGTCCCCTGTCCTAAATGAATAAATAAATGCAGCTTTATTCCCTATTTAAGACCAATGTAACAAATGGGCCTACCTCAAGAAAAACAGTCACATTCACATTATTTATATATGCAGCAGTTGTTTGTTTGTTTTTTTTTTTTTTTTTTTTTTTTTTTTTTTCT